>JAPQRQ010038873.1:0-27409 GCA_037367365.1 Apogon talboti | reverse complement strand
ATATATATACATACATACATACACACATACACATACCTACATACACAGTATATACATGCACATACATACACACACATATACACACACATAATTTTAATTTTAAGACAACATCACATAAAAGTCAAATAAAGTTGTGGATGTGTGTAAAAGTGTGTGTTCGTGTCCCACCTGTGAACAGAGGGCCTCTGCCTGCTCCAGCTGTCCCCCCAGCACCAGACCAGTCACTGCCTGCTGTAGCACCCAACCCTCTAGGGTCTGGGCCAGAGGACGCTCTATTTCCTCAACACTCCGCACTGAGATCCACACAGAGCCATATCAGCCACAGAATCACACAAACGACTGATCAGCTTTAGCCTGCAAACACAAATGCACTCACCTTTTTCAGACACTACTGACATGAGGGTTTGCTCTAGTCCTCTTCTACAAGGAGCAGAGCCAGAAAGATAACAGGAAGTGTTTTCTGAGTGACAGGCTGCCATTAATCCTGCCCATGTTGCAGGATCATCTGAAGGCAAGACAGTACAGACTCTGATCATGAAATCACGTTTATGTGAGATATACAGTATACACAAACCATTTTATCACAATAACTCTTCTTGAGAATGATTTCTTTTCCTGGTTCAGCTACCATTTCCAATAGGAAGCATATCAGTATGCAAGACAGGTCAGTGTATTTCTGCATGTGTGTGCATGTACCAGGACAGAGCAGCACAGATCTCTGCATAGTCTTCAATGCATTCCTGTGACCATCCTCTCCAGAGTGTCTCCCACCAGCTAGCTGGTTCACTCCACTGAACAACAACGCCCTCTGCAGGTGAAAAATTATAGAAGAAAAACCATTCAATATACAAACTGTATGGTCAATGTGCAAAATACACAGTAGTGTACTCTCAGGTATTCATTATTTGATTAATGACAGTGTAAAACAGGTGAATGTTTATTCTTGAGAACACATTATATACTTAAGGTGTCATAAACAATTTCAACAATTACCTTTCCTTGGGTCCTACTGGAAAGACAAGCAACATGGCCGGCCACTGCTCCACCCTGAAATACACAACAGCCACTACCACTTAACCCTTTCACTAGAACTCTCTGGAAGCACCACAGCAGAACTGTTAAATATGAGACTTACATTTGCCTTTTTGGGACAGTATTGTGGTACAAGTCTGGACAGCAAGGCCCAGAGGGATGGGTTTCCAGGATTTCTGCAAATGGCACAACAAATATGACAAAAGAGAATGTTAGAGTATGTACCTGCTCTAAAATATAAATCTATTTGTCACACTTCTCCCTGTTAAGGTCCATATTTAAATAAACCTACATAAATGACAGAACCATGACTAATTACATGCTACGTGCAGAGAAAAGCCCTCAATGTTCTTCTAAGTCAGTCATGTCAACTTTTTCTAAATTTTTCTATGAATAGTATTTAGTCAAATATATGTTACTGACCTATGAGCAGTTTACTGTTAATAACTTTCAGAAGCTTACTTGTGTACAGCTCTGGAGGCCTCTCTCTGCACAGCACTGTAGTTGCCCTGCAATGCCAGCAGGGTGCATGTAAGCAGACAACGCTGCTCTGTAACAGTCCCAGAGTCGGAGCCTTGCTTCAGCAGTTCAGTAAGGGCAGCAGCAGCTAGTGTAGCATCACCTTGGACCAAACCCAGGGCACATAGGCACAACAGAGATTCGGGGATTGGCTCCTTTAACATGGAGCTGAGAAGACAAAGTTTATATAACTGGTTTATCAGTGTAGCATAACTAATGATATGAAAGATGTTGCTTGGGACTTTCAGACAGTTGGTGGAAATTTGAACAGCTTCCCTAAATTGGCTGCCCCTTTGGACAGGCTCTTGTAGGTAGTAAAAGGAATATTTTGAGAAGACACTCTAATGAACATAAAAGGAAGGGAAATTAATTTTTATACGGGCAATGAACACAAACCGGTGGATGCTCAGAAATGCAAAGTCATCAAATTCTGCTGGCGTTCAGGACCCAATTAGAACAGAAACTGTGCAACCAAGTAGCAGTGTTTTGTGGTTATAAGTTAGAACAGCTCACCATTTAAACAGCAGAGTCTTGGCTGAGTCTATGTTGCCCTGTCGGCGCTGCAGCAAGGCCAGAGCTGTCAAAATATAAGCCTTCTCCTTCTCACTAGAGGTCACAGCCAAGGCACATTCATAGGCTGCAGTACAAACAAAACAGGTCATTTACAGCCATCTGGTTATATGCACACATATGCTGCATAATGAGTGCAAAATCACTTTTCACCATTGATGCTTTCTGGGATGAGTCCGGCTCTGCAGTAGGCAAGAGCTACTCCAACCAGGTCGCTGAGTTCTTGTAGTGGAGTGGATTTATAAACTTGCACGGCCTCTTCCCACTGACCTGAGGTACTGAAAGAGACATAGAGACAAACAACCGACTGAAGCATTACCATATGGAAAAAGCTTGGAGCATATATGTTAATTAATTAAAAATCTATTCTGAAATCACCTGTAATTCATCAATTTAGTTCCTTTTCATGCAAAATGGATGAAATGGGCACCTTACTTACCACAAGGCACGGCCATAACTGCCCAAAGCAAAGGCTAGTTGTTCTGTGGACGGCGTAGACTGCAGTAGTTCAGCGGCTCTAAGCAAAAAGTGAAAAATAAGTTATAATCATACAGGTGTAAATATATCTACTTTGGTATAGTGCTCTTCCACTGTATCTGGGTTGGAAGAGTCAGTGCAACAAACAGACACCTTTGGTAAGCCTGCAAGGCCTGTCTCTTCAGCTGCAGATGCTCATTCAGGTAGCCCAGCATGATGAAGGCGTCTGGGTCAGACTGGATTCGCTCTGACACAGAAAGGAAGAAAGCTACCTGTCATATATGTTGTTAACACATAACAAAAATATCATTAAGGATGTGTAGACTGCACCTGCCTACAAACACACACACAGATCGTGTACCTGTGTACTTGCTCAATGCCACCTGAGCGGCGGAGATCGCATTCATCTGAACTATGTTGTAACGGTACAGTTCAGAGTCTCTGTTGCTTTTATCCAGCAGGGTGGAACACACCCAGTAGGCATAACCTTTTACTCCCTCCATCTGCCACGAGACGAGGAACAGCGGAGAGAGTGGAAGAGAAAATGAGGACAAAGCAATTTATTGACTGTGAAACTTGAAACGAAGACTAAACTATCATTAACCAGGTGGTGAGTGGGTATAACAAAGCAACCAGAGTAGTTTTGAGAGGTCACTCACATGTGTGCTGAGTTCGGTGGTGTGCCTGAAAAGATCCATGGTGTCATAGCTTCCAACTTTCTCTGCAATCATCGCCTGTAGGAAAACAGAGACAAAGACTTAAACAGGATAAGCAAACGTGAGTATAGGACAGAAAAAGATGTAGACACTGATAAGCCATTACATATTCTCTGACTGCAGAATACTTTACCATCTCAAATCATTTATTCTAATTAATGTTTACCATTAAGCATAATTGCATTTTGCCTGTAGTTGTATCACATGCAGTTTATATATATAGTCATAAAAATCTTCCCCTTAGATACTCTGACTTATTGTGTGTCCAATCAAGGTCTTCATGTATTACTTATAAGCAAGAGAGGTGCAAATTCAGTAAATAAAAAAAAAAAAAAATCACCACAAATGCACCACTCTGGACCTTTTTATTATGTGAATTACGCGCAAGGGCAGAACCTATTGAGAGCAGCCATTGCTGGCCAGAAGTGATGTACCCGTGTTGATTCTGGGTGATTGAGTGCGAGTAAACTAGCAGTAGTCAGTGAGCAAGATTGAGTGGAAAGCATGTGTTTGCGTTTGTTGTTTATTCAGCCGTAAGCTTTGCACTCCGCCATTGTCCTAGAGACGCGACCCAGCACTGGCTGATAATGTGTTAACTTGGACTGGTGTCTGCTGTATGGGGTCAGTGACCAGTCCATCGCAGCCCAGGTAATCGGACAAACCAACAAATCTGTGTCACTACCGGTGCTGGAAGAGCCTGTGAAGGAGGCAACATGTCTTTGACCATGTCTGACTGACGGAGCAGTGATTTAGAACGCGCGCGTACTTGACAACGGGCTATAATGTAAATTACCTGACGGAACCGCTAGTATTACACGTGATCTTTTGAAAGAGCTAGCGATCATAACTCACTACAGATACCCTTTAACACAAACTTTCAACATTGTCGTGTATTTCTTAAATAAAGTTCTGTAAAAACTGCAGTTCAGTACCTGTCCAATCCAACAGTTGACATAAAGTGGCTCCAAAGACTGGGCAATCTTGAAGGCCTCGTGTGCAAGCTAAGGAAATTAAGTCAGACTTTAATAAAGACTCTAGCACACAATAAATAAAGACAAGGGTAACCTCTACACGAATTTCTATAATTACGTTATGTCACACCCACCTCTATATTGTCTTTCTTTAAATAAAGGGTACCAAGGTTGGTCCAAGCCACAACATTCTGTAATGGAAATATGAGGTGGTTTGACTCAAAATGTATAATATCTGGACAATATCTGGATTCATCACTTGAATAAATGCATATTACATACATTTGGCTCAACTTCAATGGACTTGATGAAACAATGTTGAGCCAGAGCAAAGTTCTCAAGGCCTGAAAGAAAAAGTGAAAGGTACAGACTAATAGTTAAACATCATTGTAATCTACATGCATAATTAGGCAAAGACAAGAGTTACTAATGTAACCAATTTTGTGTTCTTAATTACTTTCCCTGACCACTATTAGCCATACCAGTGCTATTAATATTCACATTCTAAAAGTTGATTAAAGATTAAAAGTACTGAAGTACAGTACTTCAGTACAAAGTCCCTTCAAGACTTGTCCCCCACACTAGATTATGTGCATGTGATTATTATTACTTTTGTCAAATGGACTCTGTGCCTCAGACAGGGTAAGTTCCTGTCACGGTGAGGTATAGCAAATTATTACCTTTGCTCGTAGAAATCACACCAAGGGAGTTCCAGTAGCTGTGGTTTCCACTATCCATCATGATGGCCTTTTTTAAACACTGAGAAAGTACAAAAATATACCTAAAATAAATCTGTGCCAGTCAAACAAAGCAGGGTTGTTGTGTAAGATTTTGTGATTTACCTGTTGGGCCTTCTCAAGGAGCTCTGACAGGGAGTTCTGTTCCTTGTCTGAGGTAAACAGTGAGCTGGCCTGTCTGTGATAATTCAGTCCAAGGTCATACCAAAGACTGGGAGCCTCGGGCATCAGCTTCAAAGCATGAGCATAACACCTGCAAATAAGCAAATATAGCTTATAATCACTGTTAAGTTTATATGATTTACAATCAGCGACTGACTGAGGGTAGCAGTAAACTAATTACTGTATGTCATTAATCAAACTAATCCATCTTATTGATGTTAAAGATGTACAATTTAATGGAGTAGCACTGGTGTAGAGAACTCTGAGAACCTTCATGCCTGATGGGGGTCATACCTCTCGCCAACTTTGAGTGTTTGGGCCTGGTTCAGCATTTGATTTGGGGCCTTGGGGTCTAAACCAGCCAGCAGAGCAGGTACTAGAACCTGGGCTCTGTTTGGAGACACAGTGCTGACTGCAGTGCAAGCATCACCAAGTAGTTTCCACAAACAGGACAGGTCTGGACGCAGCTCCACTGCTCTAAAGAACACAATCATATGTACAGATAGAGTCAGTGGATGAAATGGAAAATCACTCCTGCTGATTCTGCAATATGACAAATCAAGATCTTACTCACCTAAACAGATTCTGTATGGCTTGCTGAATGAGGTCTATGGCTCCTCCATCTCTGCAGTCCTCCATTAAACTTTTGGCCAGAGATAGCTGGCACTCCCCAAGGCCTAGATGGATTCAAAGGCTTAAATTAAAAAAACCCTCAGTAGGGATGTACAATTAAAAAATATAGCACGAAAGCAAAAGTAGTCAAAACCAGAGGTAGAGTAAAATAAAATGAACCTTTTAGAGCGGGAACATAGTCCTGTTGCGCTGTAATCTGTTTGTACTCTGCAACAGCTTCTTTAAACTTGCCCAGGGTCTGTTTAATCGCAGCAGCCTGGTAGACGCTGTAGATGGAAGAGGGCTGAAGCTGATGAGCCTTGCTGAATGCCTTCAAGGCAGCTGTGAAACTCCTGCGATTCAGATAGGCATCACCTAAACACTCCCAACACACCCAGTCCTCAGGGTCTGCTCTCAATGCTGCCTGCATACTAAACAAATAACACAAGAGGTTTAGCAACACCTGTGTGATACCTAAGATGATTAAAAAAAAAAAAAAAAGTCTGTATCCCATCTGAAAAGCCATACTCTGCTGTGGCCTCCTGGTGCTGTCCAACCTTCAGGTAGTAAAGCCCCCGTCTCATCCAGGCCCATTTAGCCGAACCTGGGGTGGCCTTCTGTATAACTGACTGAAGAATCTCTAAGGCTGCATCCTGTGGCAATGAAAGAGAGTAAAACACAAAAAAAAGTAATGAAAAACGGCGACAATACTGGCATTAATAACAGTGTTTTATGCAGTGATTTTATAGTGGTTGAGTCATCTTTGTTTCCCCCTGAGGCTCTTACCATATCATCCTGTTCCATACAGAGGTCTACTGAGGCGGCGCCAGACTCAGCATCATCATCATTCAACTCAAATGCTTTCTTGTAGCAGCCTCGAGCCCGGTTACGATCGTTTGCCACCTCTCGATAATAATGTCCAAGGTAGCGGAAAACACAACCAAGGTTCGGGTCTAACTTTGCAGCCTGAAATGACAGATACAGCTTCGAAACTTAAGTGTCATTCAAGGCTTCACTTGACAGCTGGTAATATAAAACACTCAGACATTGTTTGATGAGAATGCTTCGATGCTAAGGCCTTTTTTCAACATTAACTGTTTAAGTTTATTGCATATCACACTGTGTGAAAACAGAAAAATATAATCTTGGTAGTAAACTGTGCCAGACTATACCACGTCAATTTGATTCAGATCATGTGAGAAGAATGCACAGTAGAAAGTACCATTAAGAACATGTTTTAGCTTCAGAGCATCATAAATCATCCATGTACAAGCTTATGCAGAGGGGACAGACCCAAGAACTGTGCAAGGTCTTCTTATGCCATGGTCACGCAAAGTTTGTCAACATCCATCATTGTTTTTGCTCCCAAACTTGAACACCATTTGACACCGTCTGAATTTCTCCACAGGCTGTCTTTGGTCTCACATTGCGATCTAGAATGACCACTTTGGACTGATGATCCAATATTTCTCCACCTCTCTGTCTCGCCTGCTGTCTTATGCCCCACATTGCACAGAGTGAGAAGACCTTTAGGCGTGTTTTTATTCTTCCAAAATAAACTACAGTGTTATACTTTTCCCAATAGCCACCAAGAACTCAAAACCTTTATAACAGTAGGTCTAACCTTGAGCAGGTGAGTGTGGGCTTTGCTGCGGTCTTTACGGGTCTCTTCTCCCATGTCCCAGTAGAGTCGTCCCAGCAAGAAGTAATACTCTCCACAGTCTGGGCTTTGGCCCGCAGCCTTCAAGAAACTGTAACAAGGAAAGAGTCTGATGTGGAGAATCCTAGGAATGAAGTTCTACCTAGGTTTAGAAACACTGAAGGAACAGTTTGATGCGAACAGAAACACACAAGTTGTACCTTTGCTCTGCCAACTTGTACTGGCCTTGAGCTATGTATGCCAGTCCATT
Source organism: Apogon talboti (assembly GCA_037367365.1). Classification (NCBI taxonomy): domain Eukaryota; kingdom Metazoa; phylum Chordata; class Actinopteri; order Kurtiformes; family Apogonidae; genus Apogon; species Apogon talboti. The sequence goes on along the minus strand of JAPQRQ010038873.1, from coordinate 19,703 downwards.
GAGTGCCAGACCCTGGGCCAGGTTAGGGTGAGACTCCATCAGTTCTGTTGACACCTACAGAGGACACATCAGTTAAATCTATGTGGGATTTAATACATTATATGTTATCTATCAAAACCATTAAATACACATATTTTAAGGGTAAGTCTTGTAATATTCTTTCCTACTTACAAATCAAAACCCAAATTGTATTCCTGTCATTTCTCTGGTTGAAAAGATATTAAACACTATTAAAACCGATTCTAACCAGTATGCAAAATAATCAGTCACTTAAAAAAACCCTGCTCAGACAGTTATAAATTTTTGATTGTGAATGGCACAAAAACAACAAAGTAAAATAAGTCTAACAGTAATGACGAAGAAACACACTGTGGGGATTTGTTAACAAAACAGAATTAAATTGATTCTTGCTAATCTTATGCTTTAAATGCTTTAATTATTGCTATCTTAATCCTATGTTTTCAGTGGTGGTACATCTGACAATCTATAAATCAAGAATTCATTCAATACCATCATGTTCAATGATATTATAACTCTTACACCCTTTACCTTAAGTGCGTCATCAGCCTGTCCTTTGCTGAGATAGGCACGTCCTTTCAAGGCCATAATAAATGGGTCTTTTTCAGCATCTGCAATCTAAAAAAAGAAAAAGTATTAACTTTCTTTGATACTCTGTTGCACTTTACAGAATTAATACATTTTGTGATTCTATGGCTTCTTTGTATAAACTTATTTTTCCTAAGAGTGCTTTCCCTAGAAGTGATAGAGGTGTGAAGCTGTTTGATTTGTTGCATTTTTCTCCTGATTTGTGTTATTACGAAAAAATTCCTCTATTTTATTTTTATCCTCTGTGCATCAGGTAAGTTAGTTGTTAAAAGTTAGATTGTTCTATTTGTTGCTTTGACTGTGCACACACTAACATTTTGCCCATGAGGGCACTGGTCTTCCTTGGGTACAGGGAAAGAAGTCAGTCACTGAGCCTGTTTACATGCACACCAATACTCTGATCATTATCTGGTTTCTGGGGTTGTCAGATTATTCAAGTGACTATGTAAACAGAATAATCTGATATGCTTTATCAGATAATGGCCGTTATCTGATTATAAGAAATCGGATTAACACACCTGGATTCCTCCCCAATTCTCCGATGTCTTCATGCATGTATACAGGTTAATTTATTTCATTCTTTTATATCTGCGCATGTGTAAACACAATTAAAATCGTAGAGAACGGAAGTTACATAGTCAAATGTGAGTGGAAGACAACAGGAAGTTTAAGTCTACCATCACAATGTACGTACTTCAAAAGAAATCTGATAATGGACTAGAGCATCTAAACCAGGGCTTTTCAATTACCGCATTTCTTAAGTGCATTAGATGTGATTACTACAATTATCCGATTACTAACAGTTATCTGACATTTAGAGTCATGTAAACAGGTTCACTGTTAATGCTACACTCAGGTTCCCCTAAACTGGGCACCAAATTCATCTTCATGCCAAGCCCTGAATTTAGTACTTCCCTGAGAATCCTAAAAACCAATAAAACAGTTCACATTTATCATACCTGTTAAGTACAAGTCACTGTGTATTTTAATGGTTCTAGGAGCTGACATGTAATACATTACCTGTGAAAATGTCTCCAAAGCCTGATCAGCAGCCTTCTCGTCTCCACACCTGGCTAAGGCCTCTAGTCTCAACCTCTGGAGTCTTATCATCAGCTCTTTGTCTCCAGGCAGACACAAATTAAGACCTAAGAGAATTCAAAACACACACTGAGACTTTAAAAGGTTCCTCTTTGAAGATGTGGTCATTAACATATTTGTTTCATCCCAAATTAATCTGTAATTTATATCTGCTAAAGTTAGTTCAAGCTATGTTACCTTTGGAGCATGACCTAGCACTATCTGAGTATCTGTGCATTTTAAGCTGAGCTTCAGCCAGTCTGCACCATCCTGCAATGGAGCTCATTTTCTGCAACCCTTAGAATACAAAGGACAATAAATGGACATTTAGAACACACATTTGATAAATGACAGTGATCTCATAGTAATACTTTACTATGAAGCAAAAAGAGCAGAATTAACAGTGTTCATGTACATACTCACCCTGTGCAAGATCCTTAATGGCATCTTTATACCTTCCCTCTTGAAGTGCTTTGGTACCAAGACCCAAGTGACCTAATCCACTGCCAGAGTCCAGATCCAGGAGCCGAGAGAAACAACTGATTCCTTCTTCATTTAGGATATCTTCAACCAAATCATGACATATACATTACTATTGAGGCTCCATTTTCTAAAAACCTTTGCATATTTGTGAACCGGTCACTGTGCACTGTAATGTTTCTTACCAGTTGTGAGGTAGTGAGAACAAAGGACCTCAAGAGGATAAGTCTGCTTAGGGTAAAGGGACAGCATGGCCTCACATGCTTCTTTCATTTTACCTTCTTCTTTTGGCATCTAAAGAAAGAGCAAATTCACAGCAAGCAGTTTAATAAAAAAAACTAGGCACACATAAGAATGACATGGCTTTATTAAAACATTTAAATCAGTATGAACTCATTCTAACAGGTTTCTATGATGATTATATTTCAACCAAGAATGTATACATACTTTAGAAAGACATTTGATAAGGTCAGCTGAGGCCTTCCTGTGTTCCTCTCCTGGTACAGGATCTGTGAGAACCAAGGCCTTTTCAAATGCTGTGATTAACTGTTACCAAAGGAAGCACAGAGGTAGTTATATCATCCTCAGGTTTGTCTGTCAGTGGGAACAGTCAGGTCTTAAGGTTTAGGAACTCTTACATGTTGTTGAGTTTCATTGTCTTGCTCTTCCTCACTGAGGCTGTCGACCAGGACGTGGGTCATCTGCTGCCACAGCTGCAGCAACTCTTCCTTCTCCACAGACTCTTCCTCCTTAAGTTTAATGAGCTGACAACAAAGTTTTGCCAACTAGGATGAAGAACACAAATGCAGCAAAATGTGTCAGAAACTTTGATATACTGTTTTTCTCCACATTATGTATGTGCTATATAAAAAAACGTACCTTTAAGTGTTCTTTGTCAGACTGATAGATGTCTGACAACTTTTTGATCATCTCATAACATTTGTTTTTGTCTGAGCTGCAAATAGAACAATGCAAATATGAGGAATACTACTTGAGATTCAACAAGAAACATGCTGAGGACCTTTTGTATTTTATATGTTACCTTGAGTATAGGTCAGCTAGCTTCTGATAGACATTGGGCAGCTCAGCTTTAAAGTCCCACTGATCAGTCTTTTCATAAAGATTTGCTAAGCCCTAAAACACAAGCAATGACAATTGCTTCACTGGACAGTTGACACATGACACACTGAAATGGATCTCTCTTGTTAAACATTTAACCATTAGTATTAGATATGTACTAACTCAGTCACCACAATATTTCCTATCTTACCTGCCATGCCAGTAATTGCTCAGGCTCCAGCTCCACTGCCTTTTTGTAGGCTGTCTGTGCCTGATCTGGTTGTTCAAGTTCACTGGCTGCCAAGCCAATAAACACCCATGCATTATAATTGTTTTTCTCAAGTTTCAATACAGCCTGAAACAAAACAATATCAGTTATAAGACACACATTATACTACAGCCCACTTAAATTCATCAAAACAGATGCATTAGACAAGTTACACCTCCTGAGATGTATTACCTTGCAGTGTTTGAGGGCTTCTTTAAACTCTTTGTTTTTAATGGCCTCTCTGGCACTTTTCAGCGCCGCCTTCACTTCTTTATTTGACATCTTAGGTTTATCTAGACCCAGGAAACAAAGAATGGGGAATCACACTCAGAACACTAAAACATATTGCTGAATGAATCTGCAACCTACCAAATCTGAATGAATGAACTACAGATTGGACTACAACCAAAATATTTACTCTTCCTACTTCTTACTTGTGATGTACCTGGTTAAAGAGTGCACAATTGACTTTTCACTGTTAATGACAGCCATCTCTGGTAACACAACTCAACTAGTTTAAATTATTAGCAAGTTCGTAGCAGTGTAGCCTCAGTTAGCTACTAGCATGTCACAGTATATAAACTAGGTTGTTTGGAATAAAAAGTCGATTTAAACATTTATAGATAAATAATAGCCTAGTTAATTCCGCGTACTAATTTATTTTCTGTACAGGTTATTTATAGAAATAATTAAAGTTAGTTAGTTGAACCCACTGTTTACGTTGACAAGTTGCTGTGCTCCGCCCGTCGCATGACCCGGAAGTAGAAACACGGCAGAGAAAGATTTCGACCTTTCAAAACAATATTTTCAATTTTTTTTCTACCGATTCTACTGATTCTAAGGATGAATCAGATTACTAAAATACAAACTAAAACACGAGTCAAACATGATAACGATATACAATATTGAACAAAAAGCACATTTTAATTCTATGAATAGAAACACAGAGTGAATGAATGGAGATATTTTTTGTAAGAAATATTTTTAAGCTCCACTGAAATTGTCTCAAGGTTAAAACTACCAACGGCAATCAGAGTATTATTGTGATAACCCATTATTACAGCATAAAATTTTATGTTGTCATCATTACAGTATAAAAACCATGAACAGCCATCTGTAACTACAGCTATGTTTAGAGTGAGAACATCAAAAAGAGCCATAGAGCCACTGGTCAATAGCTTTCTCATTTGCTATCACATCCTTTTGCCAATCCACATGCCACCTAAGATTAGCAATAACCTGGCTGTAGTTTCTGCCTAAACTATCACGCCAGGCACCAAATGCTTTTTTATTGTAGAGATGAACAGCTGCGGAGACCTTTGGATAGTTCACAATTTTACGCAATAACATGTCAAGATGCGCCTGCACATCTGGGAACTTCAGAAGGACGTTATGAAGTTCTGCCTTGTCATGTCTTAGGTCTGAAAAAGAAAGTGAGAGCACAAAAAAATTAAAGAAAGCAGAGTTTAATGAGGTCTTAATTAAAGGCAAAAAAAAATAGGTTTGAAGTTTAGATTCTGAAGCTTACCAAAGAGCTGTGAAGGGACAATCAATCCATCTGCATAGGTGATGTATTTCCATCGTCCACTTCTCAGCATATATGTAGAAGCATTGACATTACAACCATGATATTCACTCAGAACCCAGCCTGGATGTTGCTTCTTGAGAAAAGCAGTGGATTTCGACATAAGAGGAACTAGCGAGTAACCGCTGAGATTACCTACTGCTGAAATACCAGCAATATCTGCAAAATGATACAATAAAAATCATCAAATGTTTTGTTAATTTTACAGATTACAGACCGACCCTGCATATTATGACAGTAATGTTTACTTAGGCTTCTTTACCTAGTATGGTGGGGTAGAGATCAACCAGAGACACAAGCTGATCAACCTGCAGGCCAGACATCAGTCGAGGCCCCATGAAGAGGAGGGGAACATGGGAACTGCCCTCAAACATGGACATCTTGTAGAACTGTCGGTGCTCCATAGCCAGCTCCCCATGGTCAGCAGTAAAGATCACAATGGTGTTGTTAAGTAGACCAGTGTCTCTCAGAGATGCAATTATCTGTCCTAGTGAGAAAAGAAGCTTCACTCAACATGTAAACATGTTTATACCCAGCATATATTTAGATTTGTTATGCTCCGTTATTCAGAACCAGAGCCAACTCATGAGCATTTCAATGTACAAATTAACTTTTGTACATTAATACTGAAGTAAACTGACCTGCTGCTGGGTTTATACACTGGACAAGGTTCAGCGTTTAGATTATTACACTGCATATCAGTAAAGCAGGGTGTTGTTTATGCTCATTTCTGTGTACATGTAGCCACCTCATAAGATGATGCAAGAAGAAGGTTTTATTGCAGTGTACAGGTTTTCATCTACTAAACTGCCCCATGTAGGTTCGGTATGGTGTTTGAGTTACTATAGTAAGCAGATTAAATCACCAGGAATCAACCCAGTGTTAGTCTTCTAACCAACTAATTCTACTCCATAGGACCAGACTCTGATAAAGTGCTGCTGGTTACTGACCCAACATAGCATCTGCCTCTGCACACATGGCATAGTAGAAGGCTCTGATACGTTTGATTTCCTCCTCAGTGAAGGGACCACTGCAGTTTTTCGTCACTGTGGAGTAATAGTCAACAGGATGCATAGCAGCCATGGGCAGCCATTTAGGAACAGAGATGCTATCTGAAGACACCTGTGAGAAAAGACAGAACCCGAGATTTGAGTTGTTTCTGTCAATAAGTGCAATGTAATAAGAATCAAAAATCAAAGATGTAAAAGTCATGCCTTTTTCAGCCAGTATGGTGAGGTGAGGAAGGTGGAGCCCCCTGCTGTGGGTCCCAGGGACTCAGTTCTATAGGGGTGAGGTAAATTAAGGCCAAGATACAGGGCAAAGGGCTGGTGTGAAGTAGCAGCATTCTGGTGAATCCACTGTACGGCCTTGTCAGTATTTTTCCAGTCTTCTGTTTTTATCTTTATTGTTGACATGTTCCCAACAAGTTGTGTAACAGGCCGGCCCTCCTGGCGCAGAAGAAACTCAACATCTCGCGTCCAAGCCTCCACTCGATTGCTAAAGTAGTCGTACAAACACACACACAAACCAAAAAAGAAAAAAACTCAGGCAAAGAGACAAAAATGGGAAGTGGAGAGAGCCATGTGAGGAAAAAAATCATCTGAGAGGATGAGTCATGGTTTGGGAAAATTGATGTCCACATAAATAGTCTGTGATTGCCCATGACTCATGCAGTACAATTGTGTTCTGGAGCTCTGGGTATATGGTTAACACTGGCATAGTCTTGGTAAATATAATCAAGAAAATAAAAAGACTCTTTTCTTTTCCTAAACACTTCTGTTTACCTGACAGAGTGACTCCCTGAGGTGTAGTCCAGCTTCCCTAACATCTTGGTGTGATATCCATTTGCTCTCAGTAAATCCATCCATGTTGTTGCATTTGCATCTAAGCACTTATAGTTGTTCCATGACTGAGTGAGGTGAACAAACTGACCACTCCACATTGCTGAGACACACAAAGAAACAGCTATAGTGAGTGCATCTGTGGCTGATTAAAGTGTATATAAATAAACACCCAGATCATTTCAGTTAGTGGTTTACCTGCTCTTGAGGGACAGCAGATAGGGGAGTTAGTATATGCATTAAGGAAGGTGGTTCCAAGCTCCCTGAGATAGTTTATGTACGGCAGCTGCACCACTTTGCTGCCAGGGTCAAATGTCAATCTCCCATCCTGCAGAAAAAACACGTTAATTTGATCCATGGTGAAGCAAAAATGAATCTAAAAGTAAATATAAGCACTGAAGATTAACTCCTACTTACAAATGCATCACTCATCACCATCACAATGTTGGGTCTGGTTTCATTCTGAGACAAACTTTGGCCACAAATCTGGAACAAGAGAATCAAGGTTATAATCATGGCAGCGCCTCACCTCCAACAAAAGTTCTTTTTTGACGCAAGGAAAGAGATTTGTCTGGATCTGAATCGCTTTCATTTGAGGACATTTAAAAACTGTTCCTCTTTTGCAGTAAATGATCGTCACATTGAATGCAGATAAACATCCAGGTAATATTTTCAAAATAAGAGCTTTGCTGGTTAAAGCTACAAGCAGCAGTCATGCAGTGACAAATTAATAAGACTTTTATTAGCGTAATAAAATAAACTATAAACAGCACACAATCACGGAGAACAATACTTTATAAAGATACAAAGAGCGTAAATGGCAATTTCAGTCTATATGTAATGACAGGCTGAAAACTCTAGATGGCAGCATTGTTCTGAAAAATAACACAAATGCTGCCCACTCTGCCAAATGAGATGTGGGGGTATAGCTGTAGGCATAATAAATAGTTTTATTTTCACAAACATGTTATCATAACTGTAGGAACGTAAATATTTCTGTTGGATCAATTTATGTGTGTGCAACTGATTCAGTTCTCTACTTGTCCTGCACATCACGTGTGCAATAATAGCACACGTTCTACATGCCATATGTTGAGTGATAATAAAAGAATCTTGAATCTTGAATAAATGACCATAACTCTGGCATTCGTCTGTTTGTGGTTTACAGTGTCAATGTTTAAGTCTTAGTAAGTCAAAACAATAATTACCAGTGTTATTGATATCTGTAGCAGATCTTTGAACCCTGGACGCATGGAGACCAGATACCATGATGGAGACGAATGCAGGCCCATACCTTATAGACTATATTCATAATAAGTATAAAAGGTAGATTACTCTTCAGAACTGGGGTGGCATCCTCCAAATAGAAGCACCATTAACTCTGAAATAGATGTTTGTGAAGTAATTCACTGTGTCTCGTGTGTTCAAAAGTTTCAGAGATATTCATTCAACAGGTGGTTCACAGATCGTAGTAGCATAAGATGACCAGGAGGTGGCGTTTCAGACCTCAGAACTGTTTGCTGAGAGCTGCTCAACACCATCAAATCCCCAGCCCCCATTGATGGTTTTATTCTTTACACAAAACAAAGCCTACGTTATAGATGAATATACACGACTAAGGCTGTAGTGGTTGGTCACAAAGCCTACAAAGAGAAAGAGATTCAGGTAGAGAAAATGAAAAAGAGAGGCGGACAGACGTGGCAAAAAAGCAAACAAAGGGATTATTTACAAATGAGGGAGAATCTAGCTGTCAGCATAATTATGCATTAATACATAAGATGGTTTGGAAGTGTGTTCAGTGTCAAGTCCCTTTAGTTGTAATTCTTCGTGGTCTATTTTGCAGGCATCGTGCAAAATCTAGGTGTTATTTAGTCCCCATCGATGTTAAAGTTATCGTGATCCTGCATGGCATACGATGCGCAGCTGAAAACCAACAGAACAATTCAGTGTTTATGTATTGGGTTATGAATGGTAATGCTATTGTCCTTCAAGGATGGAGATAGGTGACCCTGTTTACTTGTTGCCCAGCGATCAGCATAAATTCCTCCATGTAAATCAGTATGTGTTGGAATAGACTGAAGATTCATGCCAACAGTTCTAGTATTTTAATGAAATTAAATATTCACCAGTGGATCACCTCACTAAACTTAAGTGCACGTTTCTTCCTGCAGTCTTTGAGCAGAGCCCAAACTTACCATCTGGCTCAATGCCACACTTCTGCCTCTGCCTCGTTCCAGAAGGCGGAAGGAGGGGGCAGTGGAAGTCTGCGCATGCGCTGAAGGTTGTTTTTCACACAGGCAGTAGCTTAAAGTGATCTGAGCTACGGGGGTTTCCTTGTCTTTCCTTGGAGACCAGCACGCAGACAGGCGGATGATAACAGCATCCATTGCTGTTATTCAGCCTTCACACATCTCAATGAACTGCTCGCAAAGAAATCACTGATCGTGCCTACTGCTTTTTGCAGGGCAGAGATACTGATCAGTGTCTAATACTGCATCCTTTTTCTTATGAGATTATTTTTTCATAGACTCTTTTTTTAATTTCTAGGTCTCTGTAGCCTATTTCTTTCCACCATGGTGCTAGGAAAGGTAAAGAGCTTCACAGTAAGCTACGACTGTCTCAATGACAGTAATGTTCCCGTTTTCTCTAGCGGGGACTGCGTCTCAGGGAGGGTGATCATCGAAGTCACGGGAGAAATCCGTGTGAAATCACTCAAAATTCACGCAAAAGGATTTGCAAAAGTTCGTTGGACTGAATCAAGAAATGCTGGATCCAACACTGCCTACACTCAAAACTACACAGAAGAAGTGGAATATCTAAACCACAAAGACATTTTAATTGGCCATGAAAGAGGTAAGAGACAGTTTTTTATGTTTTCATTAAGTTTTGGAGAGACTGACTGTGATGCTCTTTGTGCTGGTTGGGGATCAGGTTCAATGGATGATGCTCTTGTCCTAGTTGTCTAAAACGGATATAGTAATAATAATAATTATAAACAGACATTAATGGGAGTTGGAAAACTTTTATTTCATATTCATCCATCGGTGGTTGTATGAGTGCTGGCCGTGTCAGTGACAGGAACAGCTCCATCGTCACTTGTTTGTGTCAAGGTGTCAGAATGAATGACAGCCATGGGCTCAGGCATTTCTTTTTCACTGAGTTTCAAATGAAAATTGACGATTATAGTCATTTTCTAAATTCTGGCAAACAGAGTGATAACTTGCAGTGATGTACGAGCATCTTTGTCGGATATCTTAGATTCAAAACCGCATCTTTTAGGGTGTTTCTTTGTAGCTTTTCTTAAGTTTCCACCCATTGTTCAAAGCGGTTCAATCCTGTTCAGAAAACTGGACCGGGAGGAGGCGGGGTTAGGCGGAGGCTCCGCCCCTGTATGCGTGTCATTGGCTGAGGTGCTCATGTGTGGACAATGACATCACTTTTTTGCAGAGAGTGACAGACAAATCTGCAACTTTTTAAGTGAACGAGCACCTGCAAAGTGGACGTCAAACCAGCATCAAATGAAACTAAAAATGAAAAATTACTGTCGCAACGATGACTTTATTTCTAATGTTCCCCTTCTGTGCAGCGTAAATATGCTTCTCCAGAGGGAAATGCTGCATAGGCATAGACAGTGCTGTCAAAAAAGCGTCCTGCTGCAACAAATAGTGGTTTCATCCAAATATGATTTAATGCAAATGAATAAAAACGCACCTGATGATTGTTTATATGTGCTTTGTGCGCAATTAGTAGATTTAAACTTTCTCTCAGTGGAATCCTTATGAATAGCTCGCATGTTTTTCTGACTGAAGCATGCAATAGTGCCCAGATCGGATGTCAGGTTATGTCATTTTAACGCAAAAATGATGAGGAATTATAGCAAACAGCAGTCGACAAACTTTACAGACCTCTGCAGGGCTCCGTTTGACGTGCAGGAGAAACAGTGTTGCAGGGCGCGCTATGCGGCATCATAGTGGCCAAATGTTTCTTTTGTCAAAAAATAAAATGGTTTTTAGATACATTTCCTGCAATTTTGCGAAGATTGACAGTTTGTTAACTTGTCGTGGATGCGTAGGGATAGGAGAGGCAGCTTGTGCGGTGACTGCGGTGTCGCACAGTGAATGCGTAATGAGCGCAGAGCGGCTGTGGGAAGCTGCTCGCACCGGTTTAGGCCGGTCTCCTCCTGCTGGAGTCTGCCGTTTGACTGACAGCTCCGCACTTGTTTACCACACGGCTGCTAGGGGGACGGAGTGCTGAGCTGGCAGAAGCACACTCGGGCTGTCGACACGGCTCTCCTAAATACTGATATTATAAAATAAAAGTTATATTTATTCATCCTTAGATGTTTAGAGGCGCAGAGCACAATGCGTAACGGACAGAGAACAAAGACGTTTTTCTGATCTTTGGCCATACAAAGCAGTTTTCCTTTCACAATCACCCTCCATCGTTTCCTATAAGCATTCCACATATATTTCAATACATTATTACTTTTATAGACTGATACTAAAGTAAAATGCATACTCTCTTTTGTCTCTCCCACCCTGTGTTTTTTTTTTTTTTTTGTCTTTTTTTTTTGTATAATTTCAGATGCCCTCCTAGAGCATTTTATCCAGGTATGGTATACATGTGTTTGGAAAATTGTCCTCCTTGTTTTTCAGACGATGACAACTCTGAGGAAGGACTCACCACTATCCATTCAGGAAGACATGAGTATGCATTCAGTCTCGAGCTTCCACAGACGTAAGTGTCTTAAACCCAAGCCTGAGATTAGACATTGCCACTACTGACCTACATTCTATATTCAATCAATTATACTAACTTGTGTGTTTTGTCACTCTGCAGACCTCTGGCTACCTCTTTCGAAGGGAAGCATGGCAGTGTGCGCTATTGGGTAAAAGCAGAACTCCACAGGCCATGGCTCCTGCCCATGAAGACCAAGAAAGAATTTACAGTCTTTGAGCACATTGACATCAACACTCCATTACTGCTGGTAAGATCTTTTAAGCCAAACAGTGCATTCCAGTGTGTCTCTCTGTCGGCTGAGACATTAAACTTTTAAGTGTGGCTCAGTCCTAGACATCGTTTTCCTATTACGGGGCAACAGTGCTATTTCAGTAGGCTCGGCTTGCTTGCAGAAGTTTGCCAGTAGCTATAGAAAATCAAAAATATGTGATTGATTGAATTATTAGTTCAGTGGTTTAGAATGTTGTTACTAATGTGGCTTGTTTTTTCAGTCACCACAGGCAGGCACAAAAGACAAGACACTTTGCTGTTGGTTCTGCACCTCAGGTCCTATTTCCTTAAGTGCCAAAATTGAGAGGAAGGGATACACCCCAGGTAAGAATAAATAAGTTCAGTGTTATCCATACAGCTTGTTAGAGATGTTAACCTGATATGTTAATGAACATTGAATAGTAGTTACACATTAGATAAACGCTGATTACTTTCAATTAAGAAGTCTTTTTGTAAATAAAGGAAACATCAAATAACCCCTCACCCCCTTCCAAATTCTGTAGGCGAGTCGATCCAGATCTTTGCTGAGATTGAGAACTGCTCCTCACGCATGGTGGTGCCAAAGGCAGCCATCTACCAGACCCAGACCTTCTATGCCAAAGGGAAGATGAAGGAGGTCAAGCAACTGGTGGCCAACCTGCGAGGAGAGTCCCTGTCCTCAGGCAAAACAGAGACTTGGAGTGGCAAGATGCTGAAGATCCCACCCGTGTCGCCCTCCATCCTGGACTGCAGCATTATCAGAGTGGAGTACTCCCTCATGGTGAGTACACTCAGGCCAGATCTGAGCGACTTCTCTGCTTTCTGGGACTGAAGATAATCGCCCCCACACATTTTGTTTCCTTTTTTGGCTCTCTGAATATTGACAGGGAAACCTCCTATTCACATTAATAATAGTGTCAGCTGGTGAGCACAGTTTTCTCTCTTCTGTGTTATCGCTGTGACTCAGTGCTGTTATCAGTGCATAATCAATATTTCGGAGTATACCAACGTCTCTGGTGACCCAGGCTGACTCAGCTCACATCACCAGATCTCGACCTTGGATTGAAACAGGTGTTATGTCCACATGCTGTTAAGAGCATTAGCCCAGAATATCTGTGGTAACACCTGCCTTGAGGGTGCTTATAACCTGGTTACCTTGTGAACAGACCGTCACCATGCTAGGACTCTTATCTTGCATAACCGACCTGACCCATAGACGCTGACCTACATTTTATTGAACAATATACAGTCCATATCGGCTGACACGGTTTTTATGCTTAATCATTCCCAGCTCCATCACAGCACGTTTACCCCTTATACACAGAATGACTTGTATTTTCTAATTTGCTCTGTCTTCATGTCTCTGCTCAGGTGTATGTGGACATACCTGGGGCTATAAACCTGTCCCTGAACCTGCCCCTTGTCATTGGAACCATCCCTCTCCATCCCTTCGGCTCACGCACGTCCAGTGTTAGCAGCCAGTGCAGCATGAGCTGGCTGGGCATGGGGCTGCCGGAGAGACCTGAAGGTAGGCTGGATATCATAGTTGCAACTTAAAATGAATATGGCAGTAAGATTATACCATTATCACACTGGATTAAGTCTTTAGAATGTTAACACATGACTTGCATTTTTCCTGTAGCCCCTCCAAGCTATGCAGAAATTGTGACAGAAGAGCAGAGGCAGACCAGTCTGGATGTCCCAGCAGCCCGTGAGGAGCTGGACGGACCACTCTTTGCCTACATTCACGAGTTCCGCTTCCAGCCCCCTCCTCTGTACTCTGAGGTAAGCACCACATAGAATATACTGGAGTATAAGTAGTTTCTTAACAGACTAAATTAGATTAGCTCTGCGTTCCCCTAATTAAACCACCCTTTTTATTCTGTTCTTCACTCAGATCGATCCGAATCCAGATCATGCCAGCCGCACAGAGGAGCGCAGGATCGACACCTGTCCATCACGCTGAGGGCGTTCTGAAATTCCTCTGTTGGACTTGGGGAACTTAAACGAACATGTGTGCGAAGCTCAGCTTTGTTTATTTCTCTCTGACAAGAGTGTTGTGCCAACACTGTTGACCTCAAGAGAAAAACAAAGTCTTCTACCAACCAACCACCCAACAAAGACTTGAACACACTGACAGTTGGGTTAGGTCGGATAAATCTGTTCCTGCCTTCCCTCAGTGAGAGAAACAGGAGTCACTAGTTTGGGGTATCACTTCCTTCCTGTGTCAGCCTGCTGAGGGTGGGATATGTTCACATGAACACATATTCAGTGTGTATGATAAACCCCACTAGTAGCGAGAGCCCTGGTGATAGTATTGATGACGAGGAAGCGTCACCACGGCTCAGTCTGCCAAGCTTCTCTTTAATCCCTGATTCTTCTGTACCCGTGGCACATAAGGACAAGACTCCTCCAACAAAGGAGTCGAACCACCATAGTCTGTGTGAATGACAGCATTCAGCGGCAGCAGTCTAAGACTAAGTCCTCCTGCCTAATTTGGGATTTTGTTTTGCACATTTTATTCTTTACTTGAGTTGTGTGGCTCTGTTTAAGGATAATTGAAAAAAAATCACTAATGGTTTGGTTTCAGCCTTGTAATGCGCCAGACTAAAATGAGACTGCAAGCTTAACTTTAAAGACTTTCATTGGCATAACTTTGAGCATCAGAGAGAACAGGATTTGATTTTGGAAAAAAAGACTGAAAAGGACAAGAACAATGCACTGATTTTGTTTAAGATTTTTCTTTTTTTCTCCTTCCTTATTTCGTCAATGACATATAACAGCTTGACTGGACTTTTAACAAAAAACTGCAGCACACTATCTCCATCTGGAAGCTCTTTAAGATGTTGCCTCCCCAGCTTGGATCCAAGTGTGGCGTCCCTCCTGAGTTTAGTTCTGTTGTTCTATGTGTCTGCTCATGTGTTTAGCTCCAATTGTGTAACAGCTTTTTGAATTTTTTATTTTAGGTTGCTGTAGAATTGAACTAGAAGGGTTGCAGACCTTTATTTTGCTGAAAGAGAAATGTGTGTATGTGTGTGTGTGTGAGACAGAGGTTGGTAGATTGTGGATTAATTTGCCTCAGTCTAATAGTCTGCAGCCCCTCTACTCCTAATTATAGAGCAACCCAAGCTTTCATAACTGCCCAAAAAACACTGTCTCAGGTGGTCTTCTCACTTGCCAAATGGTTAAGAAAAAGAGAAATGTTATATCTCTTTAAATTGCATCGTTAAAAATAATGGCAATTTTTTTTTTTTTTGTTTAACTACCAAAATGAGAAAGTGGACTTGCAGAGATGCAAGGCAGCTGTCTGAGATGAATCACATTCCCTTTTTGTCCTGCTGCACTTGCCCAGTTCATCCACGCAACAGATTTTACCAGACCAGTGAAACCAGAATGCTAGTTATTAAAAAAAAAAAAGGTTTATTGCATTAAAGATGCAAGCCTAGTGCAACTGAAAAGCGGGGGATGTTAAACTTGTGGTCAGACTGGTCAGAACAAGTAGAAATAGTAGTAAGTAGGTTGACATGAGTACTACATTGGTTTTCTAACTCATTCAACACAAAGGACCAGCTGCATCAGAGGCTTGACATCGACTGGAAATAGGATAAGCAGCACTTTTTTGATAATAAAATAAAAAAAAAAAAAAACTGCATTCACCGGTGAAGGTCTGGAGCCATTTGGTACTAACCACGCTTTTACTAGAAATACATCACTTAAACATTGTTGTGTAGGATTCATTGTTTAATCCTTTTAAGATTTGAGTTTTTTACGTTTACATTTTAAATGTAGTTAACGCAAATTTATATGTGTTATGTGTCTGCACGCTTTCACTCAGATCCAGCTGGCAACTAAATATATAGCTTCTAACGGCAAAAGTGCGGATTATTAAAATGATCTTATCTTAGTGGCCTTGACACAAAAGACCTGATCATGACTCCTCATTATTCAGCGTCTACATTAACTCTTGTTCTCCTTAACCTGTTTGTACACATCTGTATGTTGTAGACCTCTCCATGTTTATTCAAAAGGACAAAAAGGGAAGAGGGGGGGAAAAAAAAGTCCTTTTTAAAAGCAAGTGTTTTAAGAATCGACCTCCTGGACAGGCCTCTGATTGTGTTATTCTCCTGAAGCTGTTGAGAGTTGGATTTTTTTTTTCCATGTACTTTTGGGCATTGACATAGTTTTCTTTGTAGTTTAGCAACATAACTAAGTTAGTCTCTGACCTTTCTGATCCTCCTCAGGCCTGGGGGTGGCAGCTGTTGATCAGTACCCTTCCCCCCGCCTGCTGAGAGACATTTACCGGTAGTTAACATTCATAGCATAACAAACAGCTTGTTCCACAGTAAACTAATGGTCTATCCTTATATTTGTTTGCAGTTCTTTGTTTGAATTTTACCTTAGGGAAACTGAATCAAGCTACACGGTAATGAATAAGCTTACATATTTGTTTCAGGTTGGTCAATTCCATAGTCCATTTGCTTGAGTAGTCCAGTGTCAAAACTAAGCTAAACTCCTGACTTATTAAAGGCAGGACCTAAAATGTTCAGAGAAACAGACCTGGGAGAGGAGAGCTGAAACATTTTAGGGAAAAAAAAGTGCAATATCACACCTAATTTTCTTCATTCTCCATTTGTATATTTGTTTTTATCTTTTTTTTGTCTGTTAATCATGAAGATGTATAGATATTCTATGAATATACTATGTTCTGAATGAGTTAACCTTTTGTCTAGTTCTTCCTTTTGATTTGAATAAACATTTTGTTCTAAAATACAATGTACTCTGATGTGCTTTTTGTGTGAATGATCAAACAGTGTGCCCCATCATACCCTCAGTTTTATAGTGTCAACTCTCACTACATTGATTCTTGTTTGGCCTTAGTGCCATCTGATTGAGACGGTAAATCTTTGACAGAATTACAAACAAACGTGCTTCAAAACCGCATGTGCAAAAGATTAATTATTACCTACTGCTTTACTCAGATCAAGAGCTTTTTTGTTTTGGTCATGACAGCATTAGATGAGAAGCACTCAGGTTGTCACTCAGCAGCACCAGATTATCCTCTGAAAACTAGTGCAACACTGCCCCTAGTGGTGGAAAACATGTAGTAGGCCTTTCTAATACCTCTGAGAGCCTTACTTTTGTCCTCTGTGGTGACACACAGGCAGCTATAAGAAGCAGCGAATGCACCTCTTATGTTCAGTTTCACAGATGAATACAATAGCGATAGATAAGAGGAATAATATGCCACTGAACACAAAAACATTCTTAAATTTAAAGGCTTGTTTGGTGTAACAGATAATGCAAAGTTTTCAATATAAGACTTCTTTTGTGTTATGCAGCTAGTTTTAAATTTGTAGATCATGCTTTATACTGATCAACCTGATGATGCACTGTAATGCAAATTAAATAATAATTTTGTAGAGGAAGCCTTTTAAAAAGAAACGTGAGTCACCCACAGCACCCCGCTCAGTGAAACCTGATGCAAGTTGATGTCAGTAAGGCAGGCGACCCACAGCCACAGGTCAACATATAGAAAAACAGATGATTTATTGATCTCTGCTGAATAATGCACACACTAGAAAGGAAATGCCAGCTCGCTGCAGAGCACTGACTGTGATTGAGGAGGTCAGCGTGAAAATTAAACGTCTTTACCAACTTTTCACAGTCAGGTGTTCAATCATGTGTTCTGTAAACTTTAGTGTTCAAGGATCAAAAGCATGTTTTTGTCAGCACAAGGATTTTTATTTGTGTTCTCGCTCCTTGTCATTGTTGCACAAGTGTGACATGAGTGTTTTATATGTTAGCGAACTTCAGCCTAGTGTAAACATTTACATATAGACCTGTCAGTATGGAGGTTTCAAGAGGTCAGTAGTTTGCTTGATGTGGAAAAACTACAGCTTACAACAGTGACCTATTTATAATATTTGCCAGTCTGTTTCAGTCAATATTAAATGCAGAAAATTGACTTTCATGTTACGTCAGTCTTACAATAATTGATTTTCTTAGATAATACAAGCATGTATGAGATCAGAAAATTAGATTGTTCCAGATGTGAATGGATGAATCTCCCATAGGTCAGGCTGAAATGAAACACACAAACGACAGATCTCTAAAAGAACATGAAAGTCACCATCATTGCATAACAGAACCTAAACCTCTGTGACCCAAGAGCCTGAAAACGCAAATGTAACGTAAGAAAAGAACAAACAGCTCTTGAGGTTTTTCCTAAACATGTGAAGTTAAAGACAATGTGACAGATCATTGACTTTCCAGGAAATTTTTGGAAATGATGTGTTCGAGCCAGCTTCAGTGATGACTCAGCAGCCCAGTCAGCTTTGACCAAGCACTTCAGCGCGCCTTTGTCTCCTCCCCTCGGTCCCCCTTTGACTTTTGTGGGCCTAGGCTTTTGTGGGTGTCTGACCCCTGTGGATTCATAAAAGGAGGAGGGGATTATTGAGGGAGAGCGTGCATGTATGTGTGTGCAGTGAGAGTGTTGATTAGCAAGTGCTGACGCTACACAGGCCTCAGCTGTTTCCTCTCACTGGCTAATCCTTCTACCCAGAAGCCCCTGTGATCCAGAGGTTCTCGGCAGCTTTCTGTGACCATGCATGTTCAGCATGGACGGTGAGGGTTGGATGGAGGCCCCTGTACACCTGCTTGCCAGTGCCACATCATCACTGTGACATAATAGAAGCACAGACACACAACTCTACACTGGAGTGCAGAAAAAACGTGGTCCCAATGCATTCCTTGAAACAATGGAACAGTCAGTATTACAGCAAATGTCATAAAAAGGGGAACTACAGATAGGATTAGGCCCCAACAAATGTATCTTAGAAATTCTATAATGTGGGCACTGTTTTTTAAATGCCAGAGGAGGGGTGGAAGAGGTATTCAGATCCTTTACTTAATAAAATTACCAGCAAATATACACCACTACAAGTACAAGTTCTCCATTCAAAGCATTATGTAAGTAAATGTATGCAAATATTATTAACAAAATGTGCTTAAAGGATGAAAAGTAAAAGCAGTCACTTTGCTTGTCGCTGTCTCACTATGATGCTTTTACATTAATAGCACTGCTGCAATTGTGTGCATTTTGCATTTTTCTGCTTTTGATTATATATTAGAGAGTGATTTAATCTAGATCACAGGTGTCAAACATGTGGCCCGGGGTCCAAATCTGGCCCGCTAAAGGGCCCATAGGGATGAATTTGTTAAACGCAAAAATTACACTGAAGAAATTATCAATCCATGGTGTAAAAATCATTTTAATTCAGGTTCCACATACAGACCAATTAGATGTCAATTGGGACCAGTAAAATATTATCATAATTATCAGAATAACCTATAAATAATGACAACTGCAGATTTGATCTTTGTTTTAGTGTAAAAAAGTACAATTACATGAAAATGTTTATATTAACAAACTATCCTTTCACAAAAAATGTGAATAACCTGAACAAATGTGAACAACCTGAAATGTCTTAAGAGACGTCAATGCAATTTTACCAATATTCTGCCTGTTAATAAATGTTTTGTGTATTTGTAATTGTAATGTAAGTTGCAATGTACATGTGTAAATGATAAACTGATAAACTGAGGCAGAATATTGGTAAAATTAGGGCCCGAGCAGTGGTCATGCAATGGCCGCGAAGGCCCTATTGTAATTGTAATGTTTATTATTATTATTATGCTCTTTCATCTCATTTTTGGGGGCCTGAACATGCGTGAAAACTCAATTTTTTTTGGCAAAATCACGAGTGGCGGCGAAAAATTTGATATTTTCGAGGTTTCG
>JAPQRQ010038832.1:0-18216 GCA_037367365.1 Apogon talboti | reverse complement strand
AACTTGCTCAAAATTACCGTTCAGTTTTGACTTTCACTAAAAGGCAACTCTAGAGCTAAATTGTTGATACATTTGAGAATATAACAAATCAGTGAAGGATGTGAGGAGTCCTTTTAGTGGCCGTCTTGCTTTTTGTCTTGTTTTTAATTAATCAATCAAATTTTATTTATACAGCCCCACATCAAAACAAAAGTTATCTCAAGACAGTTTACATTTAGAGCTGATCTAAACCAGACTCTTAATAACCCAATTCACAGACACCGACAGAATCCTCCAGGAGCAAACACTTGGTGACAGTGGTGAGGAAAAACATCCTTTTCACTAGCAGAAACCTGGAGCAGACCCCGACTCCTGGAGGATGGTTGTCTGTCTTGACCAGTTGGGCTTAAAGTGATAGAGAGACTGGGGGAGGTGGTGGAACAGGGGGAGACACATAGATGCACAGCAAAGTGAACTACAACGGGTAAAAACTAGAATTGCTGTTACTAGTATAACTACCAATAACTAGTACAAATACCTATAACTGCAAGTGCTAATAAGTCCCAACAGTGGATATACTACTACTGCAGCTGTTATTACCAACAGTAGAAACTCCTACCATCCATGTAACTGTATGATAAACACTATCACAACTGTTTTAATGAATGAAGGATGGAGGCAACTTAATGTATGAATTGTTGTCAACTCCCTAGTGAAGACAGAATGTATTCAGTAAGTGTCACTGATGTATCTTGTGTGAAATTATTCCTTCAGGTGCTGTTCTTCCATTTATCAGCCCCTGGTCAAAGTATTCAGCAATGATTAATGCAGCGGTGCCATCAAACTACCCAGGTAAACATTGCTGTTGTTTTCATTTTACAGGTTGTGTTTTTAAACCGTTTACTGTAACACTGTTCTTTTTAAATTGTCTGCCTAATCCAGTTCCTGTACGAGATGATGGAAATATGCCTGACATCCCCTCCCATCCATGTGAGCCAAAAGGAGACAACCTGGAATGGCTGAAAAAGCTATAATCCTCCATGCAACACCACTGCTGACTCTTCTGTTTATACCTGTTTTCTTCACCTCTCAATGTCCCAAAATAAAAGAATCTATTTAATTCTACTTTTATGCGGCATTGTTTGGTCTGTGAGCTCCTGCCTGAGGCTCCTAGGCCAGAAAACATGACTCAGCTTTAAGAATTTGAGTTTCCAAAGCAAGTCAGCAAAGTTATGAAACAAAAAAAGCTTAAAAACACAACCCTGATCCTCCAAGAGGCTTAGTGTGATGAAGCTATTGGTGATTAACAGTCTAAAGATGAATTCTTTGCTGGATGCTTGTGTTATTCTACTTAAAAAATGGAGGTCAATCATTCAAATTAACAGCAGTCATTCATTGAAACACCTTAATGTAGTTCCTTCAACTAAAACAAACCCCAAAACAAACATAGTGTATGTTTACTTTATTCTACCTTAATCCTGTAAATGCACATTTTACAGCAAGTACAGATGACCAAATTTGTTTTACAAGAGAAACAGAAAAAGCACAGATTTCCTTAAATGTTTATTCCACAATATGTCAGTATAGAGTGATGACCTCAGCAGTATTCAACATTGGGAAATAATACCATCTGCAGCAAACATGATTTAATACTGATGCAGTTCTATTGATATTTCTGCTTTTTTTTAAAAAAAACATTTTTTTACTGAGGAAATGAGCAATAATTAGTGGCAGATCTGGAAACGATTTGTCACTGGTAGAAGAGTTTTGAACGTTTTTAGTTCACTTGAGTTGTGAAAAAGACAACAATTGAATATTAAATAGACAACACATATATATGACTATAGTACATTTGTTCATGCTGTGTAAGTTTGTCAAATACTTATTCATATATTAACATATCTTACCACATATTTCAGCACACATTTAATATTTAAAAACAAATTACATATAAGAATCTATTTATATTCATGTTTTTTTGCTCTTGATGCATACTTTCACATAAATGCACAACTTTCATCAAATGTCAGTTTACCAGTAACAAATCTACACATCATACTCCATGCTCTCACCTGTATTCTTGAAAAGTATTATTTCTTTTTCATTAGATTTGAGGGGAGTAAAAATGACAGATAAACTTTCCAAGAGTAGAAATTTATTTCTGTGTTTGAGCTACAAAGTTCAAAACTGTTCTACCAAAGTGATGATTTTCCCCAAAAACCCAAATAAAATACACATTCTAAGCACTATTTACAAGCATTAGTTCTCATTGTGCTTCACATGTACTGTATTACTGATGCCCACTACTCAGACAGTCAGATGTGGTTAGAAAAACAATATTTGCTGAAACTCTTGTGGGGGATTTCTTGAGCCTTCACAGCAACTCAAGGTGGTTAGAGCAGAAACATAAACCATTTCACTTTACACAGGTACACCATTTCACATTTTACATTTCTGTCAGAGGCGACTACGGAATAATACTTTGGATGTCTCTAGTTTACCATGAACACTTGCTCAGACGTTGGTCAACTTCCCGTATACTTTCTTCATCACTTTCAAAGGTACATTTCCCTGTTAAATCTTAATCCTACCGTCCGTCTTGGCTTTCACATCTCTCGTGGATTCTGCTCAGTCTGACTGGTAAACATGCAGCTACAATGCACTAGCCTAGGTCTTGTCTAGCTTTAGATTTTGGGACTGAAAAGGAATCAAGAAGACGTTAAATCCAAAGACTAAGCGCTGAGATCTGTTGTTCTCAATACTTAGAACCCTCCACAACATGCTACTTCCTAAAAAAAAAAAAAAAACCCACTTCTCTCAATAATAAAACCGTCCAAATGTTCAACTATTAACTGTCACAGTAGTATGTGACGCTCACAAGCTTTTCATGTTGCTCTACATTAAATAAGTATATTCTGGTTTTTGAGTACAGTGATTCATCTCAATCATTTTGCTAATGTTCAATTAAAAGGTAGAAACGTGTTGAACTGAGGTAAAAGGTTAAACTAATACAATGATCTACACTCATATGTGGCTTTACAGCAGAATGTATGTCACAAACAGGAGATAACGGTTCGTACACTCACACAGCATTGACCTCGTTCTGCACATTTAAAGTAAAGATTAAAACTGAAATACGTGGCATGGGCCAGTTTCATTAAAATATTCCCACCTCTAACCACATTTAAGAAATCAAGAGTAGGTTAATTTAAATGTTTGCCTTCTCTGAAACCAAGAAAATGCCACAATCTGGCTGAAAACAGAAAGAAACAGAGTCATAATAACATTTTTAAAGTAGGAGCCTGTCCTCTTCCAGTGATACGTGAAATTACACCAAAAACTGCTATTAGGAGCCAGTCCCTAAATCAACTAAACAAAAAGAAATTTTTTTTGAGTATTGGCATGATAACAATAAACCTACACTGAAGGTTACATCAAGAAAACATTGCACTCTAATCTGATAATGGCGTCCTTCACAGACCAGGACAAATCTACTTATGTTAGTTTTCCTGGATGAACAACATACAGTTTGCTGATTTTAAACACTAAAATACGAATCAAACATCAATTTTATTTTCTTAAAAACTAACCTACGTCTTCTTTTAATGCCCACATTTCGCTTGAATTTTCAGTCAATATTGGTCCTGTTTCTACTTTTCATATCTGACCACATTCAACACAAACAGACAGTATTTATACTTATGTGACAGATCAGTCTTTACATGTTGACTTAATGCTCTATTTCTCACCATGGAACACAATATGTTCAGTGTTTCATGGTCAAATTGCGAAAAAAATTTAAAAAAAAGACACCACGGTAAAATCAAATTGACCAGTGTGCTGTTTCCAGGATTCATCCTGAGTCTTGACGGACAAACAGACCAAAGGATCGCTGCCGCAGTGCAAATAAACCGCTTACTCGATGATGGGAGCAGAGCGATCGTTGGTCACAGTTTTTCTGAGTCGGATATGAGCGAATGGGTTTGGCCTGAAATGAAGGAAAAACAAACAAAATGTGCAAAAACATCTGCTTCACTTTATCAAAAACTGGACAAGAATCCTCATCTATATTAACGGTTAAACCACAGAAGGTCAGGCTACAAAAATGACATCACACAGCTCCATTCATCCCAGGGTTTGACACTAATAAGCTGAATCTGCAGTTATGACAAAATTGAATTATTCTGGAGTCACTTGGTCCAGTAGGTGTTTGATGTCGACTCTTAAAACCTCTATTTCAATTTTATTTGTTTCAGTGACAAATGGTTTACTTCTTATGATTTTTGATTGAAGGCACTGTTATTGTTAATAACATCTGCAGGTATGACATATGTTTTCAACATTATACGGCTTTTCTGTCTATGATTTATTTATTTAAAAAAATGAAAACTGTGGACTGCTCCTTTAATTACAGTCCCTGTGAGTCTTTTACCTGGTTGGAGATGGTGGAGGAGAGGCCAAAACTGTGGAGATCTGTAATGTGAAACAGACACAAATAAATTATTTATGGATGTATTGTATTATTATAAATCAGGTGTTTTGAACTATATACTATATTATTGTAAACTAGCACATTGACCTGTAGTTGTGGTAGTTTTTACGCTGGGGAGAGCTTAGTTTTGGGAAGAGATGTTAGTCTATATTTTATTTTTTAAGTACTGAGATAAAAACTGTTTGGTAAATCATTCTTTAAAATTAAAATGACAATTAATATATTAATACAGATAGCTAGGGACTGACGTTAGTAAATGTGTCATTCCTGTTTTTAACTTCATTTCCCATCATGCAGCGTGGTACTGCGCTTCCCGTCAACCATCATGCTCATAGCAACGTGATTGTAAGGCTATTGTATTCCAAAATGAGTAATATCTCCGAAAATATTGGTCCTATCAACTTGGCGAAATATTTAATGTGAAGATGGGACTATTCCACAACTGTAGGTACCAAATTGACCAGTTAAAAAGATCTCAATTTCTCAGAACCGTCCAGATACAAACACAGACAGACGCTCTGAGACCTTCCAGTATTCTGGTATGGATATACAGTATGTACAGTAGTAGAAAAAAGTTTTTGGACACCCAAATATTATAATGAAAAATAACAAAACTCAAAAGGTGTGGCTGCATCAGACAGACACAAACAACTGCACATGACATAACAAAACTAAATTCTTGAGAGTTTCAACGTGTCGTGTCTTGGATGTGTTTCTTTATTTTGCTGAAAGATCCAGATTTAACCTTGATGTAAAAGAGCATGTGCAGAAGGGAGCATGTGGGTTTGGAGAATGAAACAACACTTGGCAGAGGTCAAAGACTCAAGAGTGATTCTTGGTGTAATATATCACAAATGCATGGGGTGAACAAAACCTTTTTTCTGCCACTGTATTGTTTTCTTTTGTATTTTCATGGTCTTAAAAAATTTGCCCATATCCGTGTAACAGACTCCTAAAAACACAAAGAATTAATAATTTTTGACTAAATACTTGACAGAAAAAAAAAACTTCAGACTTGAACTTAAACAGATTGTAATATGACACAGCATCCTGATTGGTGGAAAAACCCTGCGGCAGGTTTGGTTTTAACACCTCCTGACAAAATCATTTGCCTCAATACATTAAGAAAATACTACATGTCCTAAACAGAGGAAGTCATGTTTATCTTTTATCTTTGTTTGTCTTTTCTGTCGGATGGAGAGCATTTGCCGCCTGTTGATGATGACTCCTGTAACTGACTCCTATCGGAGCAGCTCATTCACCCAGACCCTCATCGTTCTCCCTGGGGTTTCGTGTTTCTGACCTTGTTGCCCTCGGCCATGCTGTAGGGGCGTGGGCGGAAGGTGCTGACCCTCTGAGGGGGAAAAGAGCGTTCCTCTTCCGACTCCGGGGTCAGAGCCGGGAGACCTGGAGACCCCAGCTTGTCGAGCTGGCCCGTACTGGTGCTGTTAGCTTTAGATAAGAAGAGAGAGCTGCAGGGGAGGTCACAGACAGAGAGGGGAAATATCATGAGATCCCACACATGTTGGTTTTGTGAGCGTTCATCAACAATGTTGTTGCTATTGGAAGGAAAAAGAAATGTGTAAGGAAAGGGTGGTGGGAGAAATAAAAGAGCAAACAGTAAGTATCACTGTGCAACTACTCTGCACATTCTGGCACAAGAGGTGTTTTCATTTATTATATGTGACGACGGAAAAGGGAAGGATGTCATATTAATGTCTTCCTAAGTGTCGCAAACATGTTGACAGACACACAGTAGTAGTAAAATTCTGAAGGAAAGTGAAGGAAGTATTTCTGTCAACAACAACCTGGAAGTTCCACTGATTTATAGTTTTTTCTTACCTCTCCAGATGATCCATCTTACTGTGGTGTGGCTGTGTGTATGAGAAAGGGAACCAGCCTTTCCTGTGAAGAGAAATGAGTGAGTGTTTGTGATGAAGTAAAGTGAAGCCAAATATAAGGGTTTCTGCGGGTTTCAACAAGTTACATTTTAGACTTTTTGGGACCATTATGAATTAAATATAAGGTCTATATCTGTTCTCAAGCCAGGATTAAATGAACTTGTACCAATATAAGATGAAGAAGAGATGTCACAGTAGCCGACACACCATGTAAATGTATTGCATAATATTATGCATGTCACAGTAAATTACTTACTATTTTAGGTTCAATTATACATTCATCATTTCCTTACCCTCATAGCTCAATTGCCTAAGTCATATTTTCTTCATGTTACTGCTGATTAACAACAATCTACAGCAATGTGCTCTGTAAAACATACCGTCCAGTCCGCTCATTTTGACCATAGTGCCATCCATCTCTGGGCTCAGAAATGAGCAGGGTGATGTTGTCGCCAGGCTGGAAGTGCAGTAAACAAGCCCCGCCTCCTATGCCGGCCTCCGATGCATCAGGACTGTGAGCAAACATGGCTTCAACACATGTAGGTCCTGACAAAGGCAGCATCCGGGGCAGACTGGAGCCTAGAGGAAGAGACAGGAAAACAGGAGAATGAAGGGAAAGGACGAGACACTGAGATGATGAGAAACAGGTTGAGGAGAAGAATCGCACCCTGAAATCCACCGAGTCTCATTTCACTGACGGGCCTCCGTGGGAGTGGAAGTGTTGCTGTTGCACACATCTCTGCAGCTTTCATCAGCCATGGATGGTGAGACAGAGATGAAGTGTTGCTTCCACCTGGTCCCACCTGCTGATGCAGTAACTGAACAGGAGTCATAGCTCTGGACAGAGGAGCACTGTGGGGCAGTGGGGGGCTGTGAGGAGCACTGTGTGCGATGGGGAGGGTCATGCCCTGCAACAAGCTGCCGGCTGGAGACACCTGACTGAGAGACATGACCGTGGAGGGGATCAGACTCGGGGAGAGGTTGGATGTGTTGGCAGCCAGGAGGAGAGAGCTCTGCGGAGCTGAGCTGCTGGACGTGGAGGGGGTGGAGGCGGCCGGGCTGCCGCTGCTGTCGGCGAGGGGGCTGGCCGACGCACTGAGGGGCGTGCTGGTGTGTTGAGGGGACGCTCCTGTCGATGAGCCGGCCGCCGCTCCTCCGGTGGCAGACAGGGAACGGAACGCCTGTGGGGAGTCCTGGGTCGGCGAGGGGTCGCTCTGAGAGGTGGAGGGGAGGGGGCGCTGCTGCTGGGAGCGACTGGAGTCACCATTCAACAGAGGAGGGACCTCCTGAACAGAGAGTCTCTGGAAAACCAAAGACAGACGACAGTAGTTACCAGAATTTAGGCTGACAAGGAGAAGCATTACAGCTGACTATTACTCTGAGAGAGGCTTTTAGGAGATTTTCTGTTTTCTTGAGTTAGCTTAGTTTGACTTAGCATAAAGAGTGGGCAAACAGCAGTAACACTAACACTTCTCATGTGTCATTATGATACACAATCTATCACATGTGTTTAGTCTGTGCGCAAACAGAAACGTTTTGAACTGTCATTTGTAGTTTCAGGGGAATTAAGTTTAGGTAACAACAGTGAGGAAGGCCAGTCTGATGATGATGTCTCTGGGACATTGTACGTTTTAGAAACCAAAAAATATATATATCTTGTGTTAATTTTTCAACTTTCCAGATGACGTGTTTACTCTCTGTCTACTTCCTGTCAGACTTCATTCTAACAGACTCCAGCTCCAAATATGAAGGAGCATCAGTTCTCTCCTGTGTCAGAAAAACAGTGAACAAACTGATATTGTTATTCCTTTAAGCCTCTAATGTTGGATGACAATGAATTACAAATTCCAACTGTGTTTTGGCAAAAGTACATCCATATAATGAAAATAGTCAGCCAAGTTTTGCAGAAATAGAGAGCTTCACAATATACAAACATGAAACATCTGAGACCAAATGTACAAACATGGCCAGACCTGTTCTGGCTGAGCAGAGCCCAGCTTGGTGTGGCGGAGGACCTCTGCTATCCCAGCAGCCCCTGAGCTCTGAGGTGCAGTGTGACGCAGAAGATTCAGCGCACGCTCTGGGAGTTTAGTCGGCTGAGAGCAAGACTGCTGCCAAGAAGACAGTTTCTGAGAAAGGAGCTCTCTCACCTGCGATGAAAACAAAAGAAACCCCAAATGTTAATACTATGAAACAGCTAATTAAAAAACCAAAAACATTAATGTTTTTTTCAGCTGTCGGAGGTACACAATCCTAATTCCATTCAATCATACTGAAGAAAAAAGCTTCTTTTTTCCTTTTTCCTATTAAATTCCTAATGCTATAGTTTCTAGAAAATGCTTCTGAAAGAGGGGTAAACAGTATATAAGTCTACAGGTGTGCATTAATAGAAATTCTATACTCTAGTGCATAATTACATAATGATAATGTGGTATAAATATGTGGCTGATTACTGTGTTTTAATAGTTTCTGTGGCACCTTGTTTATTGCTGAACAAATACACTTTTCATTTGCTGTTTTCATCAGATTTGACTATGTTCAAACCTCCTTCAGAGCAACAAATTAGCACAACTTAAGTTTTAATATTTTATTATGGCAATTGTTGAATTGTTGGCCTGGTGTTTAAAAATAAATGTAGGCAGCTCACCTTGGAGTGGTAGTTGATGAGCAGTTTGGTAACACAACACTGTCTGTCCACCAGAAAACAGTATCTTCTTCTCTCCTCAGTCAGCGCTGACCTGTAACCTGTAGCCACAAGTGTGTCCAGCTCACCTTGGCGACGGCTCATCAACTCCACAAACTGAAAGGAAACGTAAAGATTTTACTGCAACCTTAAACGTACATAGATGCAGAACGAACACATAACCCTGGTTTCATAATGTGCACAAATATGAGGTGACCTTTGATGCAAATGGAGAGGAGAAAAGAAAAACAAGAGACACAAAGGAACATGTGACATTACATCCTGCCTGTTGCTGAATGATAACACAATCTGGATCATAAAATATGGTGACCTTTTCGCCACTATATCCCTCTCCTCTGTTTTGATCCCGTCTAAATCCTCTCAGCTTCTTATATGATTCATATTTCCTTGGATAAAAGCTTCTGAACTATGTTTCTTATTTTCTCACAACTCAGCTGAGGCGGATTGTTCTTTAATCTCATTTACACAAGCTTGTATTTCACAACTCTGTTTTTTAATCTCCTGTAATGCTGTACTATATATGGAAGATATACTGTATGTGTTTGAGAGAGATTTGTTCCACATATGAAGGAGGTCAGTGTTTCTTACACTTTGTCGTTCAGTACCTTCTATTATATTTGAATGTTTTGCGTCTGCTCAGGTGGGCGTCACTCACCTGCATCTCTCTGTCTCCATACTTGTTTGGGTGGCGGCTGCCCTGGCTCTTCCTGCGGAGTTTCTTCAGCTGAGACTGACAGCGCTCAATAGACTCAGACTTAGACCTCCGCTCACCCTGATACTTCTTTAAGGTAGCCTATGAGAAAAAACAGTATTATTCAGATGATTTCAGATTCAGTAGTGCTAATATTTAGTTTATTTATATTTTGTGTGACTTTATTTGATGCGCTTTCATTCATGGAAATACAAGTATTAAAGCTTTATTTGTAGCTGTGACCAATGTCAACTAAAATTAAGCAATTTCTCACATTATTACCAGTACCAGCAGATTTAGTATAATAGGAAAACCCTTTTTCTGCACACACAGAAACAGATTTCCTTTGTGTGAGATGTTTACACTTACTGTGAGGTATTTGATGTCAAGTTCCAGCTTCTGCTCCAACTGGGCGAGTAACTCCGAGTGAAACAGCTTCAACTGTTAACAAGTCACATACACGTTTTAAATTATTATAGTTCAACGTCCCCATGACAGACGTGGCCACATTTCATCAATGATCACAAAAACACAGGCTTCTAAACTAGAATTATGCAGTACTTTTTTGACACTTAATGAAATGTAAAGCAAATTGAGTCATATATTATGTCAAAAAGACCAGAGGTGGGAAGAAACTAGGTTTAAATACTTTGTTATTGTATTTCAGCACAGTTTTCCTGTACTTGTACTTTGCTTTGTTTACTTTATGATGGATTTTTACTTTTACTGTCTACATTTTAACACAAATACGTATTATTTAAATTTGTGCTTTCTATCAATGAAAACCTTCACATCACAGAGACAATTTTAACCTAAATGGCCGGGACAATCACACATAGAACACACAAACATTTAGTGCATCCATGGATGACCATTAAACATAACACAAATGACGAAAAGGGGCAAAAAGTCAAAACAGGCATGAGGGTGGACCATGGAAAAAACACACCATAATGGATACTGAAAACTGATTGGAAATTTGAGCAAAGTTACTGATTATTTATTGCATTTTCTTCTTACTTTATTTGAAGTTGGAATAATTTCACATTCTTTCAGTTATATTAATATGATGAAAGCAGAAGCCTTTTTACTTTTGTACTTTGATAACATTTCTGAACCTGTGTCTTTTTACTTTTACTGGGGTATAGAGGTTGAATCAGTACTTTTACTTTTAGCGGAGTTATTTTTACACGTGTTTAAAATTGTACGTGTATGCATTAAAATGATAAAAATCTAATCTTTGAGGCACGGTAATAGATTTTCTTACCACATCCTCCAGCTGCACCTGAATCTGTCTGTGGACCTCAGCCATCTGAAACAGTGTGTCTCCTGTGTGGAGCAAAAAAAAAAAAAAAAAAAAGAGGAAAACAGCTTAAAATGATTTTGACATTTGAGGCTCATTACATGTTTTTTTGCTAAAAAAAAAATCCCTACTCTGTGCAGAAGCTCTATATTTTATCCCGTGTGATGATGAGGACTGAATGCTTTTAATTTTTAACATTTGTGAACTTCAAACTGCTTTTCAGTGAAATATCCACATGTATGAACCAATAAGTCTCAGAAAATGTCTCTAAAGTTATTTCTTTGACACCGTTTTCAGTTGACATGCTGGTGGTCAGCTGCCTCCCTCGGTCACACAGCACAGTAGTATGTGGTGGCTGGCATCTCGCCCTCCGACACTCCTGCCTGCCTCCCCCGCTGTTTTCAGCATTACAATGAGATCATGTGGTGTTGTTAATCTCCCAACAATGACCCCACTCTCTCCCTTTCCCTCTGTTCTCTCTCTCTTTCTACATTTCCTCATTCCCTCTTGTCTTCATCTCCTCCCTCATAAACACATACATCACAGTCACAGACAATATTCTCAACTTCTCCCCGGCCGTCACTGCGACTGCCATAACCTTTGTGGAGTCCATCATTTTTAGTTTCTTCTTCACTTACCCAGCTCTTTGGAACCTTGGCTGTCGCTCGCCAGTTCCCCAAGCTTCACCAAAGCGTCAAAGTACCCCTTGGCAGCCACTGTCACCCCTGAAGACGACAGAAAATGTGTGATTCTTGTAAAAACTCATCAAGAATTCAAGTTAATAATTCATTCACTGTGAGTGGGTCTGTGTTTAACTAACCTGTCAGGGCTTTCTCATAGTTTTTCCCCATGGTCACAAAGTTCTTTAGACTGGGATTAAACTGGTCTAAAATCCCCTGTTGGCAAAAATACACACAAAAACACCACATGTTAATGCCTGACATTTTGCTGAACAGTGTACTATATAGGACTGTGAATGAGCTAATATGACAAATATTTTTAATGCAACAGATGATCACATGGTTGAAAGGGAGACAAATATGTAGTTGTACCTTATAGACGTTTTCTGTCATCTTGTTCACCTCCTCTGTTCGAGACATTTTTTCCTCTTTTACTTATGTCTTGTAACTGTGCATGAATTTATCACTTATTGCTGATCAAGGGCTTATGCTTTACAGCCAATAGAAACCTGCCAACATTAAAAAAAAAAACAGAAAAAATAAATTGCTCTCAAAATTGTGTAATTGCATAAACCTTCAAAAGTGTTGACACAATTATATTAACAGAAAATTATACTGTTCCATATATGCAGATACCTTTGAAACATTTATAGTTCTTTGTAGCACTTATGGGATTGCTCAAAACCCATTCAGATTCAAGAACCTGAAGGGCCATTGAACCCTCATTTAACTCTGTGCAGTAATGATCATCTTGGGTTTTAAGTGAGGGCAGCAGAGTTACTTTCTCATGGATCTCATTTGCCAGTTTCTACATTATCACTGCACCACATTACAGCAACCCAAATATTTCTCCTAGATTCATGTGCCAGACGAGTTATAACATTCCAGATAAGAACAATGGCTTCGCCAGACCAAGTCACAGGTGTCAGAGCACTGAATAAACATGTGACAACAATATTTCCTCAGCAGAGAGGACGATCAAGGGGGAGTGATCTGGGGTCAGAGGATTTCCAGTCTGGGTTTGATGGCGAAAAGACTTGGTTTTCCCTGTGCAGCCCTCCTTTGTTATGACAGCGAGATTACAGAGAAAATGTTGACCCAGATCACCTAATGGTATATGACACAAAGAAAACATTTCCAGACTGTTGCTCATTAGGGCCATGCTGGTGTAGTCTGTCATTTGTCAGAGCAGCTGTAACAGTCTACTGGAGAAGACAGAAAAAAGGTCTGAGACCTCCTGTAAGATGTGTTTCATTTATGCCATTTTTTTTACTTTAGGGCTAATTATTGTGCAAAGAATCCTTGAGAAAGTAGTGAAAGGTTAAAGCCACTTACATGTAAATCTTCCAGCTTATGTGCTTAAACTCTAAGAAAGTGTTGTTTGTTTCAGGATGCAACAGGAAAAGTCTGCAGGTGGTTGGGGGCCTCATACAGAAGGTGCATTCATTTGCTTTGGTTTAGCCTCTTTAAATGTCTTAAAATGTGTGCATATTAACACTGCATCAACAATATCACAACAAACGGTAAAAAAAAAAAATCTAATTAACAAATTACTGAGTGGTCAACAAGTAATTCAGTTGCACATTTGGTCCACTTTGAACATTTGTGGTATATTTAAAGATGCAAGGCTGCAAATACTGATGCATTGAAGTGTAATTTTCCTCTAATATTAGACAATAGTGCAAACAGTAAGAACAGCACAGCAAAGTGCAAGGTGCTTACTACCTCCACTCTATGTCATATTTGCATCAACTATATCAGAACCTGTATGAGTATTGTCTTTTTCAATGGTGAAGCAAAAGAAACAAAGAACAGAAGAAATCTAACTTCATTTTGAGGTTGTTTCCCACTCTGCCATTTGGCCAGGGTGCAGTCCAACAGTAGAGTACCTGTTGATCTCAAAAACTCAACAACAAATAATTCAGCTACTTAAAAAAAGAAAAGAAGTTACATACCTTTTTTGGCCTCATTGTTAGGTGCGATAAAGGCTTCCTGTGCGTCTTTGAGTGGTTAATGAACAGTAACAGCCCCTCTTTTCTTCCTATTAGGCTACTTTCCCTCTCCGTTAGTTAGTGGGGGGTTGTTTCATCCAGCACAGCACTAAATCTCAGCTCCCCTCCACCCCTTTTTCACATGGCCCTCTTCTCTTTTTCCTCCCTCTCTCTCTCTCTCTCTCTCTCTCTCTCTCACACACACACAGTTTCTTTCTCCCTCTCTGCCGGTCTTTACTCCTAGGAATTGGGGTCAGATATTTGGTGCCGTCCAGTACCTCTCCTCATTACTGAGCCGATTATCAACATGCCTTCACGCCCGCAAAAAAAAAAAAAAGGAAAAGAAAAAAAAAAAAATCACCCACAGGCGCAGCGAGTAGGAGCAGCTCCCTGCCCGTTTGGAGACCACAGGCTGCCTCCCATTCTGTGTCTGCCTCTCTCTGTCTCCCTCTCTCACTCGGGCAGAATAACAATGAGCAAACGGGACCTCGTCTGAATAGCAGCAGGAGGAGAATAATGACTTGAACTTTTTAAGCCAAAGACAGAGCGGCACAGGCGGCCATATCACTGGCCTACATACAGCCGGCCCATCACACATTCCTGCTCCCCTTTTTCTCAGAGGGGGAACAGAGGAAGAGGAGGAGGAGGAGGAGGAGGAGGAGGAGGCCCTGGATGGACACAGGCCTTTCAAACAAATGGCTGCAAAGATAAAGGCTGATATAAGACATGATACAGAGGCTGAGAGAAACTATACCAAGAGTTTAAGGTCAGCTGTATACAAGAATGGGCTGCAACTTCTACATTTATTCAAGCACTGGACTTTAAAAGCTTTTAAAGAAAGCTCCTAGTAATATTTTTTAAACAGATAAAGTGAACACAGGTGGCCATAACTCCAAATGCAAAATAAATAAATACAAATATTATAAGACACATAAAACAGAGGAAAAATATAAAATCTGTCTGTGAAAGGGAATTTTTTATTCAATCTATGACCTGTACAATTGTGGTTAAATTTTGTTTTTGCATATTTCTGAAGTAGACTGAAGAACAAGCATATGAATTTTATTACGTTTATTTAATTTTTTTTTAAGTTTCAAAGACTTGTTTTGGCAAATAAATCACATATGCAAAGGGTCAATTATGTCACTGCCAAAACCTTTGGCCATGACTGTACATAATAATATCTACAACCCACTGTTTTGGACAATCACATTAAAAATACATGGATGCAGAGTTATAACGGAAAGCATAATTTACTAATGAAAATACCTATAACTATTTATCTAGATAATATGTAGATATTGTATATAGATTTGTATATGTGTATTTGAGTGTCTGTGTTGATTTATGACAAACATTAAATCTGACTCGTTGTAGGGTTAAGTAACAGGCTACTGTTCAATAAAAAAATATGTATTCGAAAAAGTAAACTCTGAGGATTTACAAATAAAATAGTTTATTCATTTCTAATACCACTGTTAGATATTTATATGCAGAGGTTTAATGTAAAGTTTTATGGGGGTATGTGATCATAATGCGACCTATTTCTCTAAAGATTCCCTGCAACAAATATATTATTACATAACTGCATATTACACATATTTTATATCAAAAATTGAATATCATTTTACCAGATGCTGATGTCTTCAGGCAAATAAAGATGTTCTTGTGGTGGACATTGCCTGGGCAGTCAGGGGTCTGAGGCTCTGTTGCAGTGACAGCTTTTCTCCAGATGATGGCGACAGAAGGACATGACTTTTGCTGCTTTTCTCCGCGTGGGCCTGAGCAGCCAGTGTGCAACAAGTGCAGACTCCCACTCTGTTACAGTGTAGTATGACAGCCAACAGATCACGACAGACAGACAGTATCCCCTCATAATGACAAACACATTCTGTCTTTAATGTCTTACCTCAAAGCAATTCTCCATACAATCAAATTCATCACAATATATTTTATGTGTAACTGGACAAAGGTCAAGACAAACCCAAATCAAAAGCCATACCACAGTGTTCTTTCTCCCAGAGCCTCGATCCATTCCTCAGACGTCACCTCTCTTTATTCAGCATTCAGTTTTTCAGCCATGGCAGCCCAGTGTGCGCTCATCCTCTGTGGGTTCTGGATCACCTGATTCAGTACCGGTGGGAACACTGGGTAGCATCTGTGGTCTCGTGTCCTTGGACATGAGCTGTAAAGCTGTTTGTCTTGGATCGCTTCCTCAGGTCCTAATTCACACCAAGATAAGGAGATTGACAGACAGGAGAACTCAGTGCACACTGACCTACTAAAATAACAACACATCATTCAGTCATCTGTCCATCCATCGGCATGTTTCAACACAGTTATTCTGTCTTTGAAAGAGTACTTTGTAGTTTAGAACTATAGTTTAGAACTTTAGTTTAGACCCCCTGGCTGATCTTCAGTTCAGATTTGTTCCTTGGCTCTTGTCCAAATGTGTAACACAGTGTCTGAGATGACTGACCTTCCCTGGAGACACAACATCAAAGTTCACCCTCGCAGAAATAATATAGTATATTCACTATTGTCTGATAATACACTATTCAGGTGAAAATACAAAATAGATCAATTAGGAGAAAATGTGAAGTGATGAGAGTGTGGAAAGATTTCTTTAATACACTGGAAAATAGGGTCAATAAAATGTTTTTTATTCACACATAATTCTTCATTGGCTACAGAGCTTGACTCTGTTTTTGAGGAAGCTGAATCTGTGTAGCAGTAATTTATCACACAGCATGAACACAAAGAGACATTACCTGGCTAGTTTAGAAAACAAAAGTAAAATATTACTTCTGTACTCAGCTGTCAAAACACATACTATGGATGTATTACACAGAAATCACATACTGGAAGGAGTTCCTCTAAACAGGAGAATGAGGACAACAGTTTTGAAAGCAACTAATTTCTACTAATAACATAAATCAGCCATTTGTCCCAAATAATGGATTGGGCGAGTGCGTCTTTCATTAACTGGTCAAGTACCGCACATATACCTAAAGCCTATTAATATGTCACACAAAGGGAAAAACAGAAGTAAAAAATCAGCTTACCTTCATGTCTATATCTAACCTCACAACACTAAGAATGGTTAACGTCTACATTTGTGTTACACGTGTCACAGCAAACTTGTCAAAGATCTTTAGTTCTGTATCAGAGAACAAGAATCTTTCCTCTTACCCTCAAATTTGCAGATTTAAATCATCCATGAGGACTGGACAGATTGTGTGAATTACATAAATTAACAATTAATTAACATTTTCTATAACTACATTAAATCTCGGTTCAAAATACAGAATTACTTTGGAATGGTTGTTCATTAATGTATTGTCATTTATTATGCACTGGTTCTGGATTATTCCAAATGATGATGTCTTTTTGGGCTGGACATATTAGTTTTGTACAAATTCAGTTTTCAGTACAGTACAAGTAAACAACAGGTATCATACTTTTTGTCTACATATAATTCATGAACTATTTAGCCAAACCTTTCTATGAACTTTTCAGTTGTGGCTCCTGAACAGATAAAGAGGCCAGAAAAAGAAAAGTGTATGTGTCCAACATATGCCAGTGTGTCTAATGTTATCACCGTAATGTTAATGTCAGTATAATTACCTGCCCTGTAATCAACATGGTGCTCCACTGTGTTTGTGTTGTGTGATTGTCTTTGACCTTAAAACAGCCATCTGCCATCCTGCCACAGCCTCTCTGGCAGTCAGTCAGACTGGAAGAGACGACGCATTAATCAAGCCAATTACTCCCCTGTGGAGATCTAGGTGAGCTGCATGACGTGGACCGGACCTGGGGCCACTGTCTGCAGGAAGAGAGGTTTTAAGTAAATCACCACGTCTAAAAAAATATGAAAAGCAACATGTAAAATGTTTGGGTAATGTGCTAAAGATGAGTGATATAACCAAGGGCCTTGTCTGTAAAATCTACAAAACAGATCGACAACGACAAAAATAAACATAATAGATAAGTGAGTAAGACATCAAGACGTCTGTAAAGATGGCCTGACAGGAAACGAGGTGTGTCTTCAGAGACAAAAAAAAAAAAGGCGGAAGCATGGGAGGAGAGGAAGAGAGATAAGAGCAGCAAAGACAATGAAGAGGGGATTTCAAAGAGTTGAGTCCTCTGGAGTAAATCTCTCAATCTCATCACAACGTGAGTTGGACAAACTCCTTACATGTTCACAGCAACAACAGAGATGCTGCACTGAGAGGTAAGGACCCTCTGTAATGGTCTTTTCACTTTATTTGAACATATCTGTGACATTTGCATTTTATTTTATTTTTGTACAGCAGTGATTGACTGATTAGTGATTGAATAAAATACGCTATTTGGAAAAAAATTGTCATTACAGTAGGTATGTGCTCTTTTTTTGTTCTAATGTGACAGTTAATTAAATATCTTTAGGTTTCAGACTGTTTCATGGATAAAACTTTTGTAAAACAAATATAAAA
>JAPQRQ010038645.1:0-27765 GCA_037367365.1 Apogon talboti | reverse complement strand
AGTTAAGGAGAGGTGAGCTAAAACTGTCAGTGGAAAAGCAGTCGCTATTATTATTATTATTATTATTATTATTATTACTGGACTGCTACTTAATCAACACTTTTCCAACACCACAAAATATTACATTTTTGATAAAGTATCGTAACATTTCAATGTCACAAAGGTAATAATGTGTAGCAGTGAATAATATTGAGATTCATGTGACATGGTGGCTCAGTGGTGAGCACAGTCACCTCACAGCAGGTCAGAGAATGGACTTTCTATGTGAAGTTTGCATGTCCTTCTCGTGTGGCGCGGTTTCCTTCTTGTCTTTCAGTTTTCCCAAAACATGTTTGCCAGATTAACTCACCTATCAGCTCCTTTAATGAAGATATTGGATTGATACTGGTTGGTCTGTGGGCACCACGCAGTGGCAGCCCAGTTCTCTTAACGGAATCCCCTCTCAGACAATAGGATGGACTAAATGCAGACAAGGAATATCCCTATGGGGACAATAAAGAACCTTAATTTATTATATATTGTCACTAGTATATGACTGGCTGACAGATTACATGATTTAGAGCAAAGAGAAGGTGCAGACAGGATCCAGAGTGTACATTTCAGTGGCACTTGCAACTAGAAATAGATGTGTGTGAACTGTAAATATATTAAGAAGCATGCAACTGACTAAAAAAGTATAGTTGTCATGAGATATAATGGCTCTGACTAATTACCTAGCCCAAGCAGCTGCTAAGTTGGTAACACAACAATAACATGATCAGTAGGGATGCAATGGTACAGTTTATCCACGGTTCGGTACATATTGCAGTTTGTGAGTCACGGTACATTGTACGGTTCGGTTCGGACCCAGAGGCCATGGCTGGAAACGGACTCAGAGCCCCAGGGCTTAGGGTGACCAGATCCCAACTCGCCAAATGAGGGACAAAGACTGTGTTTGTGTGGAGCAATGTGGGACACCAATGCATGGAAATAGGCAACTTAAGGAAAAAAAAAAATACATTTTGCCCCTTATCTTATAACATTACAATGGTTTGACGTTGAGTTGATTCAGTATCACATTAACAACTATGAAAATGAAAATTTTGGAAAGATAGCATCTTTCCCAGGTTTGTTCACATAAGTAAACATAGTGTCAGAATCTTTCATGGTCTTTGACAGTTCCTCTTCTAAACATACTGGACAGTGTACAGTCAAACACAATATTCAGTCAATGCTACTATTGATCTGTCAGTAGAACCTTAGTACTTTAAAGTGCTTTAAAGTGCTTTAAAGGGGTGGGGCTTGTCTGTATTTTCTCCAACAGATAGAACCAACACAGCCCCTGTACAACTCCAGTCCAGTCTCCAGTCTCCACTCCTCCAATCACAGTTTCTCATGTCTTATAAAGTGTAAGTGGGTTACAATGAAACAATGTATTCCTCCAGCTTGCTCTAGTTTCTGGAGGCTTGGGCTATGTGTATTGACTCTTTGTTGTTATCTGACTTGAAACTTAGCATTTTTGCATTATTTTGGACTGAAATTATTTCAGTTTTGACAATATCTCTGTGAAGTAAATACTACTTGACATTTTCCTGTCTACAAAACTGCAGATTTTCCATTAATTACTATTGTGACAGCCTAATTTGTCCCTCTGAAGTTTTATAATGAATAAATAATGTTTTCACAGTATCTCAATTCTAAATGATTGGTTTATACTTTTTCTTGTAAGACATTCCTGAGTTGCATACACTATATGAAAGAACAATTTTCAACTTATGAGCACATTTTTTCTCTCTTGGGGATGGCATGCGGGAGAGTAAGCATCAATCTTGATGCAAACGTGGATGAACATGTGAATAGCTACACATAGGTTTTTGTGGGCCTCCATGCATATATGAGTTTGTTGTCAAATAGGATCTGAGTTCTCACTCTGTTAGTCACGTGCTGTTTTTCACTCGCCCGCTTGAGGAAAACTTGCATTGAAAAATGATCCAGCTGTGTTGTGAGCTCTCTTGTGACGTTTCAAAACCAAAACATCGCGTCTGTCTATTTTTGGCTTGGGCATTTTTGAGATGGTGAAAGGCCTTCCCCTATGGTGCGAGGCCATGCACAAACATGTTAACTACCCCTAGGCCACAGAGTTACACCTCAACTCATTTTACTAATAAAACTTGACTGGCGTGCTCTTCTCTATAGCACCTTCTGCCATTCTTGAAGCAAGCTTTATAATCTCATGTTGTGTGTAGGCAGCAAGAAGTGCTACATTGTCTGTTCTGCACAAATGGACACTAATATTCGTCTTCGAGTGTATGTACTTTGTCCCACAGCACACCTTTCATATATGGTGTGAATTTTTACAGGGTGATGAGATGCTTAGTACTCATTTTGGTTGTCTGTTTGTTGTTAGTTTCTTGACTATTTCACTGTCCAAGGATTTGAAAAGTACTTGGCAAGTAATGATCATTACACAGGCAGAGCTGTTTTCATCTTGCGCTCCTTGAATACATTATGTAACATTGGCAAAACTTGTTCCCACCAAGACCTGAAACATTCTGAGTTGAGACAGCTGTCAGTTTTGTTTTGCAGGTCATAGCATCCGCACACCGCTTCCCAATATCATTTACTGACGGATGTAGAGCCAAATGTATGTCAGCATTCAGCATATTCATAGACTGACCACTGAATATATCAAGATTATATAAACCTTACGTATTCAGGATGTAACTTTCAAAAGATAAAAGTTAACTAAAGAATGAATTTGCAGTGATCCTGGCCTCAGGACAGATGCAGATAATACACAGCTCAGTTCTGTGTGCCAGAGGTAGCAGGCAGCATTATGCAACTGGCTGTTGTGTAACGCTTCTGTATGTTTGTAATGTGATTTTCTCTTCTCAAAGAGACACTAGTCATGGGGTTAAACTTGTTAGTAAGTGGCCATGTTGTCTCCTCAGCAGGAACAACAGTGAGATGCTCTCTGTGACCCAGTTTGGGTCAAGTGACTGGACAGCTCTGCCACACTCATTTCTCTGTCAGCTCTTGCAGGCCTGTGGTTGTCCCTAGACAGAGTGACGGCCTCAATAGTGGTTGTACCTCCTGACCTGTCACTGTTGCTGCAGTTAGTATGAAGAGGGGACAGTCATTTGGTTTGTAAAATGTCTAAAATCAATTAATCTCAACCAGAGGCCTTAAAGCATTCAGAGCTTTGTGTGTTTTAAAGCTGCAGGAGCCAGAATTGGGGGGAAAAACATCTTTTGAAAATATTCGCTTTCATTCTCCAGCTCTCTTCTCAAAAGACTTAATATGAGTATAGATGACCTGACAGACTTTGATGCTACTGAAACCACTTTTTCAGGCTTTCATGTTGAGACACAGAATCATGTCCAGTTTGCGTCCGATGGAATCTGATCAGTGACTGTAAATACAGCTGTAGGTCACATAACATAATAACAGTGGACCCACACCCACCGCTCGGACTGATACTCACACAAAACCAACAGCTGAATGCAATTCAGAGTCAGACATTGTGACTTAACAGTGGCTGCAAAACACTCAACACAAAGTTCTGGAGGTTAAGGTGAACTGGTTAACAATTTTAGTTCTGACATCTCTAAAGACACTTAAAGAAACCACCGTGAGTGAAACTGGTTCATAGGCTGAAGACGACCATCTTACTGTAATTATCTTTCTGTTTTTAAAGAAAAGCCAGCATGAGAGACTGTCTTGCGATGACTTATACATGATTATCTTATTTCTTGCTGTTATATAATCAAAACAGTCAATGTTTGAATATTAATAATAAAACGCAAAGGATACCCTGACAAATGACTAATGGAATAATAGAATATTTGTATCCATCTCCATTAGATTGTATCTTATATTACTGAGGGCAGAGGTGATGTAGTCACTCCACATGTCTGTCAGTCTCAGCAGGTTCCTACCAAAACTAATGGGTTGATTTTTATTAAAAGTAGAGGGATAGGATGTGTGCAACAGGAAAAACAATAAAATTATTGGTGCAAAGCCATAAACAAAAATGGAAAGTCAATGATTTTTTTTTGTTGTACTTGGTTAAATTGGAAAATTGGCGGTGGTGTGCTACATAAACAGTGCAGGAATAGCAGACAAATGAATTTAAGTCATCTCTAATAGTTTTCTTTCCTCATAGCAGGAAGTGAAGGAAATATAACTATATTTGACACCGTGATCATTAAACTTTAAATTAAGCCATGGTGCACATGTGTCCCCAACCATGGGGTGCAATCCAAACAGATGACAGATGAAATATGGTCTGCTACAGCAGTAGCAAATCTTTAAAGTTGCAAGTGAGAACCTGGAAACCAGGGTGGAAGGCTACCAGCCAATATCTGCCATCACCTTGTATAAGTCTGGTCTACTGGATACTTCTTACTTTGTATTCACTCTAGCCTTAAAAATTGTTAGATTTAACATGTTGAAACCTGCAGAAACCCTGAACAACAGTGTCTGTTAGAGTCCATCTGCTTACCCAAGTGTAGGACTATATTATGCACTGTATTTTTCATGGTGGCCTCAGCAGACATACCATGTGTCTGTTGTCAATGAGGTAAAGGGGAGTTCAGTCCTTTTTTGGTCTATTGGATTTTCTCTTTATCTACTCAATGCTCAGGTAGAAGATGTGCTGTTCTCCTGTAAAAACTCAAATTTGAACTGCTGCCAACTCCTCCACTCGTCTCTGGTTCAGTAGTCCTACTTAAAGGCCATTAGTCTTCCTGCTTTTTATAGACACTGTGTAGGCTACTGCCCAAGAGATCACAGGATGTCGCCCTACCTGGCTCGCTCCCTTTCCCTATATTAAGTGCTCTGCCCTATTGAAGCTTATCTGTGTTGTATAGCAAATTTCAATTGCGCTTTTTCTTACATTACTAATGCCTTCTTCTTTTTTTTACCCAAGTATAAAGTGACCATACAATAACCTGCACTGTTTGTTCTTGCTTTAAATAAAGAGAAGGCAGTATGACATACACTACTGTGATATAAGACATCAGACAAATAAATGGTTGTTCTATCAAGGTCTTCAAATCAGTTTCATACAAGTAAAATATTACTTAGATTTTTCATGTTTTTCCATGGAATGTCATTATTTGGCTGTCGAGTTTCTTGTTTTCAAAAGCTAAGCTTAGATGTACAGACATCTTCCATTTGTCTCACTTCTTTCTACTGTACCTTACTTGGGCTCTGAACAGACACATGTCCCATTTTAAACAAGCTGATTATTACAGATATCATGTCATACGTTGGGTTGTAGATGGAGTACTTTGTATATCCTAGCCTCCCTGACAAGTTGTCAGTTATTGAAGAGCAGAATTTTGAAATCCTTAAGGCTTTTCTTTCACATAACACATATCTGTATGTACTGTGCTCCAGCTTGTAGTTGCTGAACTTTTAGGTATAGTTCTCCTCTGCCTGCACTTTTCTGCTTACACAGTTGTGCTTTTTCACTGGTCTAAAAGCTTGAGGCAATCTTGATCATTCTAGGGTGTCAGGAGATGA
Organism: Apogon talboti; assembly: GCA_037367365.1. Lineage (NCBI taxonomy): Eukaryota > Metazoa > Chordata > Actinopteri > Kurtiformes > Apogonidae > Apogon > Apogon talboti. The sequence continues at coordinate 22,257 of JAPQRQ010038645.1, read as the reverse complement.
GTGATGTATCCTTGAGTGTAGAATAAAGCCTATAAGATCAGCTAAAGTCTTGGTTCCTACCCCAGAGCACTTCTTGAGTAACTGTTTATGTAGTTCAACACAGTTAACGCTCAGCTGACGAGTCAGCGACCCATACAGCAGTGCATTTCACTCCATCTCATGTTCCAGTCAGGTGTCAACAAGACAATACAGGCCCGTTTTGACCACTGCATATACTGTAGCTTTGACATATTGGCCCCCTGAAAGATGAAGTCTGTATGTTAGCACCCACTATGTGATGGTCAGATTGACAGAATATTGGCACAATACTCTTCACTAAAGGAGAGCAAGTGCTGGAGCAACCCATCTAGTGTAAAAGAGATTTCCAGATTATTAAGTGCGTGTCTCTTTTCTTTTATCTTAACCGCAATAAATAATATTGAAACCTGGCTTAATAGAATTACAAGGCTACGTGAGAAGTAATTGTTGTTGCTGTGTACTCTTCTAAATTATACCGACTACCTGTAGTATGATGTTTTCTCAAAACATTATAAATTCCCTTACATTGCCATGTGTTGCCTTACATGATATTTAATCATAATCACACTCATTAAATATTTAATTTATCTGTTCCCATGTCTCTGTCAGTCTAGTGTTACATCTGGTAGCTTCTTCCCAAGTAGTATGTAATCCTCCATTGCCCTTTTGACAGTATCAGTCCTGTCTGTCTCACCAGGGGTGGATATCGAAGCAGCTCGAAAAGAGGAGGAGCGGATCATGCTGAGGGACGCCCGGCAGTGGCTTAACAGTGGCCAGATCCAGGACATCCGACACGCCAAGTCTGGAGGAACAGCACTTCATGTCGCAGCTGCGAAGGGATACGTCGAGGTTTTAAAGTAAGCTGTGGTCTTGATTTAATACATAATGTAGTAGACTGACTGTAAATTTAATGTCTTTTGGCATTAATCACCCATTTTCAGCCTTTCAGTCAAATTACATTGAATGGAGCTTATAATCAAGACAGTATTGATGTTTAGCTTCTGGTTTGATACTTGCTGATGCCAAACATATCTTACTTCCTGCATTTTGTCAGTGCATTGCTTGGACATGGTCTCTGTGGGCTGTTATATAGCTACACTGCTTTAAGATAAGAACTGGAACTGCATCTCCATCTGCTCATGGGAGACAGTCAGCTCATTCTACCGCCAAGAACTCTCAAGATCTTAATGTTTACTGTCACTAATGTACACAAAAGGAGGATCTAAATGTTTTTTTTTCTTAATGTGCCGGTTTAATTGGTTAAAACATTGTGCATTAACCTCCTACTTTTTATGCTTAAGAATGACTAAGATTTTTAAGGTAGACTATCTTGCTTGATCTGACAGATGTTGGCATGGCAACAGAGCCTGGATTCACTGCTGTCACTCAGTACAATCAGAAGAAACATTACTTTTGAGAACCCCATCTAAAAGAGAGATTGCTAATTGTGACAAAAACCTTTGTTTCCTTACTTCTCTGTTGTGCAGGCTTTTAATTCAAGCAGGGTATGATGTAAATATTAAGGACTATGATGGCTGGACTCCTCTACATGCAGCAGCACATTGGGGCAAAGAGGAGGCATGTAGGATACTGGTAGAGCATCTGTGTGACATGGACCTTATTAATAAGATGGTAAGATATGAGTCATAAGTTATACAGTTATGCGTAATCCACTTTGTTATTGGTATTTTAGAGACTGTGATTTGTTGCCCTCAGGGCCAGACAGCTTTTGATGTATCAGACGAAGATGTTCTAGGATACTTGGAAGAATTACAAAAGAAACAAAATCTGGTAAGTCATCTGCACAGAAAAATGATGGATAGTCCCTCTCATCCAGTTATCATTGCTGATGGCTCATTTCTGTTTTTTTTTTTTTTTTTAACTGCAGCTGATGAGTGACAAGAAAGATGTTAAGAAATCTCCTTTGATTGAAACGACAACCACAGGGGACAACAACCAATCACTAAAACCACTGAAGAGGTAAACAGCGTGGCTGTGATAAATAATCAACAAAAATGGTTAAATTACTTATAGGCACAGGTATAACTAAACTACTTATTGAATAGTATTCTCTGTCATTTATTCTTTCTAGCAGTTATTAATTATTCTATACTTGTGCTAAGTAAATATATATGTGTTACAGTAAAGAAACGCTACTTCTGGAGCCAGAGAAAACCGCCCCACGCATTGAGACCTTAGAACCGGAGAAGGTGGATGAAGAAGAGGAGGGGAAGAAGGACGAATCAAGCTGCTCAAGTGAAGAAGAGGAGGAAGAGGATTCAGAGTCAGAGACTGAAGCAGGTACTGTGTGTCCTATTTTAAACTTGCTGTGTGGAATCAACATAACATTTCCTTTAGCAACTCCCTCACAGTTTTTTCCTTTCTAATCTTCCCAGAAAAGAGCAAGCCTTCAGCATCGGTGAGCAACAGCACGACACCGACCCCATCCACCATCACCGTGTCATCTCCAACCAGTCCAACCAACCAGGTGACATCTCCCACTTCACCAGTAAAGAAGGTACGGCCTGGTCTTTTTAACCACTGGGCATCACAACATCATTTAGCAACTTTTAGCAACATATAGACTCGCCTGTAGCAGTATCCCCTGAAAATTAGTGTGGATAGAAACTTTCAGAAAGCTGCTCCATTACTGGCATTCAAGACCTGCAACAGGCATTTAATTTTTTGATTGGTTTTAAAAGGCCTAGGAGATGCAGCACAGCCATGACGTAATCATGCTGCTATTCCACCCTTAAACTACTAAGCTGCTCTTCTGTTTTTGCATGAAGCCCAGGAAACTTCTCTTTAAACATGTCGGTGCCTGATCGTGTCTCAAGATCAGTAAAATTAGTTTTTCTCCCTTCTGAAAACACAGCCCATTCTACAGCTGACCAAAGATCCTTGGGGTTTATATACATGAGTGTGTATTCCACATAGGTGACCATACACATGGTTGTATCTGGGTGTGATATGCTCTTCATGTTACTGTACAGTGAGCACACAATGCTAACAAATGTCACTGAGGCCCTGGAATGGGAGTAATGACAAGTCAAGGGTGGTGATTAACGAACACAGCAACAGGGTGTGCAGTGGGGTTGATTGGTGCCAAATTCTGGTCATACTAACACTTTGCTATTAGACCATTTGACTCAGCATAAGGACGCTGGAAGACTAGAAGTGGATTGGTTTAAAAACACAGTGCTGGTGTGATAGTGTTCTCCCCTTTTGAGTCTGCTGCCCTCTGCTGTCAAAATGCAGCTAAGCAGTTCAACATGAACATATTTGTCTAAAGGCATGTTTCTTTCAAGTCCAATGATTGAGATACTTAATGTGTGATGAAAAAACAATGATAAAAAACTATCTTAGAATCTTAGTGTTGCCACATCTATGATGCCATGATCTATGATGATTTAAAACCCAAAGCAGTAGAGCCTTGAATATTAAGAAGCCTGTAAACCTAGACACCTTCACATAAGCAGCACAGACCCTCCGAATGTACTGTATCTTTTCTTAGATCCAATCTTTTTATGAAAGTGCACCCTTAAATCAAGCTCTGTCAAGTAGTGTCCACTGATCCAGAGTAAATATTCTGAGTGTTTCTACTTTTTTCTCAAAGGTCTTCTTGTTCCAGTCCTTTTTAAGCCTAGTGTTCACACATCACAATGTCTTCTGTCTAAAAAGAGTGAGCAAAACGTTAACAGCTTCCAGTTTTGACACTACCAGATGTTTGTTGGATCTATCCAACTGAGCGCAACAATGGTAGTTCCCCTGGTTGGCAGTAAGCATTGTGTGTGTGACTAGACCTTGAGAAACTCTGTCCTTGCCATAAAGTGTGTTTCTTTTGCTACTGCTTCTGTCTTATTCTGGCTTTTTCTCTGTCTCAACCTCTGTTTTCCTCCCTGACCTCCCCCTCCTCACTGCGTATTTGTCATCCTGGGCTCTTGTCTTGGTTGGCTTTAGTTTGATTGTATTACTCCCCTCATGCCTGTGGCGGAGCCAGGCTGTCCTGCATTGTGGCGTCAAGGCTTGCGCAAAACTGGCATTTCTCTTGTGCCCAAAAAACCTATGGTGAGGCATTGGTGTGCACCAAAGTTGTTCTCTCATCCTACATGCACCTTGTACACTAAGACTTAACACCCCATAACCACCGTGGCCTGACCCAGGTGATGATGGTTGAACCTACCTTTTGCTGACTTTCACTCATCAACCCTACATGGTGTTGTTTTCACTTATATTCAACAAATGCACTGTGCTAATTGTGCTCTCACCTTGTGTTTTATGTTATGGTGCTTCTGTATTTGTGTAGTTGCTTGTTTCCTGTTGAAAATGTCTTATTTTTGGCCAGACCTTGTGTAAACCATACATTTGACCCTAAAATCCCAGCAGAATTGGGTGATCCTTTTTTTGAATAAAGATCATAGCCTTCAGGGAACAGCATGTTCTCTGAATCCAGTGTTCTGTCAGTTACAGATGTGTGTATTTGTGATTTTTACCTTTTAACAGGCATGTCTCTTCTCTGCCTCTATATGTTTAAACCTAAAATTGCAGCTCCTGGAAATTAATCCATGTTTGATCACTGTTTTGACCCAATATACTTTTGTGTTACTCACCAAGACAACTAAATATCTCATTAACATCTTCTTCATGCTTGTAAATAGTTAAGTGTGTCTTACTAAACCAGTGTTACATTCTCCCTCTCAGGTCAGTCAGCCTGCTGGAAAGGTTTCAACTAAAGTGGAGGAGGAGAGGAAGGATGAGTCTCCAGCATCATGGCGTCTAGGTTTGAGAAAGACTGGCAGCTACGGGGCATTAGCAGAGATCACAGCCACCAAGGAGGCTCAGAGGGAGAAGGACACAACTGGGGTTATGCGCTCAGCCTCAAGCCCTCGCCTGTCCTCCTCCCTGGACAACAAAGACAAAGACAAGGTCAGCAGTGATAAAATCCTTATATTTTTATTGTCTGGGACATTAGCTTCCATAAAATTGGAGATTTTACTTCACAAACTTTTTAAAAATTTGAAAGGTTGCTGGAAAATAGTTAAAAATTTATACATAGAGCCAATAAACTAGGATGTGCTATGTCATTAGTAGATGCCGCCACAATTTGCTGTGCATGGCCTGTACTGAGGTTTCCATTCAGTAAATAATACGAGTTGCTACTACCCACCATGTAGTTGTGCTGTATGCGAAGACACACGGTACACTGCTGATCAGTCTTCAATTTAAGGTTGAATATGAAACACTTGCAAATGCTGGAGTGCTCATAAAGTTTGTGCTGGAATGTCTTTTGTACTGGGAGTTGGTTACTTTTGACATTCGCTATGTACATTGCTGAGCTAACACTGTGTAGTGTTACACACTGCTGCAGCTGTAGACAAACTTGCTTTGAGCTACTTTATTGGAAAAAAGGTGTTCCCATCTTGCATGAAGCACATTAACTCTATTTCAAGGAAGGCAAAAACCACCTTAAGGGAGCATACTCATGTTATAAACAATATTGTGTCCTGTAAAAAAAACTAAAAAAAATTCAGCTAACCTTTTTAAATGATTTAGTCTCTTGCATAAATGTCATTTACACTGGCTCGCTTTCTTTCTATACCTCTAGGAAAAAGATAAAGGAACCCGGCTTGCCTATGTGGCTCCCACTATCCCCAGGAGACTGGCTAGTACTTCAGACATTGATGAGAAGGAAAACAGGTGAAGCCCTAGAGTCAAATGACTCTGCATTAGCATGAGCGGCCCTTGCTGCCCACTGTTGTGTGTTGCAGGCGACTGTCCTCAATGCTCCGCATGGTGTGTGCAGCTTTTAGCAATTTTCCTCTGGTAAATTTCAAAGAGGGTACAATTAGGACTCTTGGATGAAATTAGAATGACAAAGAAGACATGTACAACTTTATCTATGTCAGGATGTGTTTATGGAAACCTGGGGTACTATTTTAGCTTGTGGTTCCTCAGGGACTCTACTGCCACTCTGATACGTAGTGGCTCCTATACTCGGCGACGGTGGGATGATGACCTGAAGAACTCTGAAGGAAGTACCTCCACCAACCGAACCTCCAGCTACCAGCGCAGGTTAGCCCATGATGCAGTACAGATTTCATGTCTGGCCATCTTGTCATCAGATCTCTGCACCATCTGACCTGATGTATTTATCCACATCAAAGGTTGACTTGCAGTGGTTTATGAATAATAACACTGTGTAGACTGTATTGTTAGTTTATCAACTGAAAATTTTTGTTTGTGCTAGATATGTATGAACATACAGTGCAGCTACTGAAAAAGCCATGCAAATCAGCCCCAGCGCTTTTCTCTATCACTGCCACAGTGTGTTGCATGACTGTACCTGTCCTGTCAGGTTATTGTGCCAGCAACCTTCAGTGCATTACTCAGACATTTTAACAAGCCCAAATACATGTCTGACTTCCAAATACATTGAAATTCCCATAGGGTTTTCCTGGTACAAATCCTAGATATGGACTTCTGCTGCATTCATGTCATATGGGAAAGTACTGGATGTGATATTTCTTCTTGGATTACTTTGCCTTCCAAGTTACAACTTGGAAAATTGCTTGCTGAATTTATCCAAGTTGCCATAAACAAGGACAGTTTTAATGAACTAGACAAAGATTTTGATATAAAACATGCAAGTCTGTTGCTGCTTTCAAGTATTCAGTCATCCCAATAGCTTGTCCCATATGATGCAAATGTGCCAGTTGAATGTCAAAGCTATAGTGTTAAATCTGTATGTGTGTGTTTCTTATACCGTATTTGTGTGTGTGTGCGCCTCCACCGCTAACATGGCTCTCTTGCCCACCCGCCTGCCAACACACCAGCACGTCCCATACGCTAGCACTAGGGCGGAGTGGCAGCACGCGGGACGTGCCAGCCAAGTCTTCGTCCACCTCCAGCTTGGACCCTAACACCTGTAATACTAAACCCTGGCAGCCACCCGCCTCCCACTACCAGTCTTACAGCATTTACCGCAGGTACACACATGCCTCACAGGGGCGTCACCAACTCTGTACCCACCTGTCCTCTTGATGGTCTGTCTCTGTTCTGCTCAAGTGACTGGTTCCCCTTGTTACATTTAATGTAGAATGAATATTGATAATACATGTGTTTCATGTCTATGCAGATGTGAGCCTCTGGCAGGAGTCTTGCTTACAGTTTGGTGTTTAGTTTTTTGCCAAAATCTTGAAATGATGATTTTTTTTTTCTGAAGACACCCATAAACTGACCAAATCTCGTTAAAGTTAAGGTTTTTCTTTTACCAAGAGTTGCAAAACTATGATTACTGTCTGCAGCAGATGAAACACCACTGACTCTCACTGGAAATAGGTCTCTTTCTTTGTAATTAATATGCTATTGAGAGAAGGAGTTAAATTGGTTTTTATGAATATGTGATTAGCAAAAAAATCCACATAGTTAACACTGCATCTTTCATTGTACAGAACACACAGAAGGTTGCAGTATTTTCCCTTGTTTAAATGGAAAAAAGAAGTGCCTCACCACCCTGGTTTATCTTTGCTCACTTTTATTTCCGTTGTCTTGGATTTCCTGCAGGATTGAACGGTTAACTATTAATTGTACCTGTGTGAGGCATTTTTAGATGCTAGGTGTCAGTTTTCTTACAGATAAATGAGAAGAGTGAAACGTGTAGTTGGCAGTAGTAATAATATTTGCATACTATCCAAAAAGACTGCAGCCAGTCAAGTCAACAGAGTCAAATTGGGTTCAGTTTAGTTTATTTGTGCCTGTAGGCATACTTGGTTTGCAGTTAAGATAGACAGCCAAGGCTCCACCAAAATCAGTACTTAATTAGAGAACAATAAACTAGAATGAAATGGATATGTGTGCAATGTTGCTATAGTATTTTCACATAATTGTCACAGTAACTGATCTTTTGCCAATCAAACAGCCCCACTTGTGTCCCACTCAGTGGCGAATGTGCTCTATTTTTATCTTTGACAATTTGTCCCACAGTGGCTCCTTTGGAAGAAGACAAGAGGACTTGAGCTCCTCAACCACCTCCTCCTCCACGACCACCACCACCTCCTCATCAGTTACCTCGCCCACAGGCCATCGGGGCCTGCTCTCCAGCCTGGGCTCCTCCTCTACCCGCACTGGCTCCACCAGTCTCACCAGCAGGTACGTGAACAGCACTGCTTCCATCCAGACCTCATATGAAACGTGTTGTTATACACAGCTTGTAGATGGCCCACTAGTTTCTGTAATGTAGTAGGATATGGACATTATGAGGCTAAGAATATTGAGCTTCTGTAACTCCCTGTTGCATAAACAGGTACTGGTCAGAGGAGAGTACAGAAAGGGAAAAAGAGAAGGAGAAGGAGTCTGCTGCAGTCATCCCCACTATAAACACTGGCTCTACTACGACCACCACATCTACCACTACCACGAGCGCCATATCTACCACTACCACCACTGGCACTGTTACTGGCTCAGAAAGACGCAGGTAACCCACACAGTCCCTGTAGAGTAGACAGGTGTATTACACACACATATATATGAAGTATTTCCTCCTTTTTCACACAAACTTTTTCTAGCACTGCATGTCATATGTTGATGCATTTTCTTAATTTTTAAAAAATATTTGACAGTGGACAGTATCCATTGATTTTATTTATACATTAAAAAAGTGTTTGTAAGGTCACATAGCTTGGCTTTTCATTTCTAATATCTTTTTAAGCAACTTCACAGTCATGCATCACACAGTGATCCGGGGGTTTTTCCTCTGTTTGAGAACTGGGTGTGTGTGTTCAGAGCACACAAAGAGAGGAATCATCTGTGTATATCTATGAGAGGGAGCATGTGACAGTTTGTCACAGAAAGCATGTGTTTGCACGTGTGTGTATTTGAGTGGGGTCGAGTGCATGTCTTCCTGTTGCAGTGCTGAAATAAGCCACCTGTCATAGTGGGAGTGGTGCAGGGCTGTTTCAGAGCCCAGACTGCTCCAACAAGTTGTCCTTATAAGGAATATGGGCAGAAGCTGCATTTTCCTCAAGGCCAAGGCTTCTCTTTGTACTAAATACGTCCATACTTCTGTGTGGTCAAGAGAGGCATGCTTGTACTGAGAAAAAGTTGTAGAATAGCTCATCCCTTTCCAGAACTCCGCTGTTTGTAGAACCTGATACTTTTATAACATAAACCTAAACATAGAATTTGAAATCCTGTTTTCCACAGTAAGTTTAATGTCCCCCTCTTGAAGATGTTGGAATTCAAACCTTAATTTTTAGCAGAGCAGGAATCCTCAAGTACTTCTAACATGTCTTATTACAGAGCTGGAAGGGTGTCTTTAAATAGGTATTCGAGGAAAGATGAGCATTGATATTGTCAAGGAACATCCTGCTTCATTCCCATAGAGCTCCCAGAGAGTGGAATGTGATCAAGAAGCCATTGAAGTCAAGCTACTTATGGTTTCACATAAAGCACCCAATTAAAATATTTTATGTTATATGCATGGAATATGTTATTTTTGCTTTGCATGAGGTCCGTTCTAGGGACCAGCACATAGCCTGCTAAAGCAAAGGGAACCATAAAACAGGATGTGGCATATACCAATAGACTTTTTTAAAGAATCTAATGTCTGTATATTTTGTCCCAGCCTTGTCTGATCTATTATTTTTGTTGTTGCCCAGTTAACGTTTTCTGTGAATACTCTAAATGACAACACTTTGGGGTTATTGCAGAACTGGTAGCAGTACTTTTTAGAGTAAACAGAAAAGTTTCCAGCACTATCTAAATTCTTCCAGAGCTTTATTAATTTCAAGAAGTTGTACCTGCCGCATTTCCACACCAGTCCACAGATACGGTGCTCTGCTCCACCAGTCGTTTTGTCGAGGTCACATCTATCATCAGCAGTAGTCACAGGGTGAAGAGAGAGGCACATTTTCTTACTTTAACCCACTGGCAAAAAGATTATTACTGATTCAGCATTGTAATATTTTGTCCGTGCCAACAATGACCCCTCCTCAGATCTGAATTCATAAACTTCATTGTTTGTGTGTTGAAGGTCATATCTGACGCCAGTACGCGATGAGGAGTCAGAGTCCCAGAGGAAAGCTCGCTCCAGACAGGCTCGACAGTCGAGGAGATCCACCCAGGTTAGTTAGTACTACATTTATTCCTCCACCCCACTGAAACACAAATTATTTTTGCACATTTTTTCACATCCAGCAAGTAGAATGAGAGTGATGTGAGCCTCTCATCGAGACCAAATGTTGATAAATACTGACCTAAATATGCATCTGGTTTGGATTACAGTTTTATTGTTACAACCTGTCCTGGTTTAGACAGTACTTTTTGTGTACACACACAGCAACAAAGGTCAAACTTGTCATTTACTGCAAATACTGACTGAACTGCACTGTGCCAGACATCTATTAACAGCATAACAGTAACTGTTGTGAACATTAAATTATTCAGGCAATGAATTCAGAAGATAGATTGATTATTTTTATTCCTTTTTCTTTCTTCAGGGTGTGACTCTGACTGACTTGCAAGAGGCAGAGAAAACAATCGGCAGGAGTCGTACCCCAAAGACCCGGGAGGAGGAGAAGGATGAGAAGGAGAAGCAGGACAAAGAGAAGCAGGAGGAGAAGAAGGAGACTGAGACAAAGGAGGATGATTACAGATCAAAGTACCGCAGCTTTGAAGAGGTACAACGTGTGTCATAGACGTATAACAATTGCAGATAGTTTGAGAAATATGTACAAGGTATCTTTAATAATTAACTGCATCTTTTTAAATTCCTTAAAAGTAACATGAGTATCTTATCACTGTATCTCACATAGGATTTATTTGGGTCTGAAATCTAATAATATGAATTTTAGGCTTTTGTTATATGTTCAATGTAATTGTCACATTGTTACAAAATAAAACAAACATGGACCCAATAACTACTAATGCATACTCTTATATTGTCTCTGCTTGTCAAAAAAATTCTTTGCTCCATCAGAAAAGACAAGAACAGATTTCTGTTAATCATATTAATAATGGTCACTGAGATCTGCTTCACTGATTTCTGTCCTGGATTCACATTATCGTGTCCAACTAGGCTTAAATTTCATTCATAATAGTCTTAAAATGGTCTTTTTCTTGTTGAAACTTGTGATGACAGTAGGATAATTTCCCCTTCCTGTCCTCTACCTCTCCCTACCAGCGTTACCGGCCTTCGTTGTCCTCCTCAACCTCCTCCATTTCTGCGGTCAGCACTGCCTCTACCCCGTCCTACTCTAGCACATCTTTATCCTCCAGTTCCAGCTCGCTCAACAGGCCTAACAGTCTGACAGGGATCACCTCCTCCTACAGCCGTTCCTCCAGAGACACAGAAAAGGGTAAGACCAGCTCTCTTCTCACATCACATGGGTCTCATATGCTTAAACAGTCGGAAACAGTGTTTACAGATAAATTAATGACCATAAAGACCACAGCAGTCTGTGCCTGTGGCCAGTTTTGGGGTCAGAGCATTGATACTGAAATGGCTCCATTCTGATGAAAACCCATGTAAGTACAACATGTGGATGCATGACGAGCGCTGCTGAATCCCACCTGATGCTGGTGTTTGTCTCCACAAGTTCTTATTCTCATGGGCAAAGTGCCAAACACTGATTAAGGGCATTGTCACAGAGTGGGATTGAGTTGCTTTTCAAATTATATCGCTCTTCTTTTTACAAATAAGTCCATGAAGCATCTCTGGGAAAATAGAAGGCAGCTTTAATCTGTTCAATGGAAGGAAACACTCAGTGCTCTGTGTTCTCCCACAGCCTTTTTCTTTTTTTTTTCCTCTGAACTTGAGCCAAGTTGTTGTCCTCATTCCTGTGAAGTGGTTCTGGTTACTTCTTGGTTAATTCTTCCATCTCTTATTTTGATTTCCTGTTTGGATTGCTGATGCTAAAATAGTGGGCTTAAATAAAAAAAATGTAAAAAATAAAGTGTGTAGTTCAAAATCAATTGGTTTAAACATTATTTTAAGAAAATATAGACAAATGAATATCAGAATGATGTCTTGTTTATAGTAAGAAAACATATTTGATTCTAGACTAATGCCCCTGTTCTGGTTTCTAAAGTATTGCATTCAGAATTACAATAAATAAAAAAGATAAATTATCCCTATAAAAGCAGAGTAACTATACATTTTAAGGCTTGATTGGCTTAAGTTTTCAAATGGCAAAGCAACGCTAAATGCAAACATTATGAAGTCTTTTGATGTTTCCAACTTGACTGCATGCGTGAAATTAAGACCAACTAAGGCCGTAGTCAGACTGTGGTGTTTTTATCTGCCATGATTCCACTGTGTCAGATCAGTTGATTTTTACAGTTTATAACTTGTGCTGTGGCTGAGTGACATCTCAGACTAGATAATACTTTTAATCCAAGACAAATGTTGCCGTCTTTGACAATATGCATGATATAATTCAGGCAGAGATGATACTGATTCACTGTAGGAGAAAAAAAAAGCACTTAAATGTAAAACATACACATAGTTTAACACTGAGTTAATTTAAGTTCAGTCATGCAGTGTATATGTCTTTTAATGTGTAGATGTAGTTGTGTAAAGTACTTGCACACACTGCAGCAGTTCAGATACATTCTCTCTGTCCTATTATTTTATAACTTGGGTACAGTTTTGACTAAGGCTGCCACCCAGAGCAGTGACATACTGGAAAAAGTACTTACATCGATCGAAGCTACGACACACTGATAGCTCATATGGTGCTGTGTTGGGAAAAGCCTAAAAAAGAAAAAACTAGAGCATGAAGAAGAGGGCAGCATGTCCTGTTTGTTGTGCACGCTGCAGGTAAATAGAGCCGTCTTTTCCATGTTTAGTGTGTGCACCGTAGAGCGCTCTATGCTCCTATTGGTCAAAGCAGTGTTTGAACCCTTTGTGGGAAATTCAACCATGCTACATTTCTGTCAGGATGTTGTGATGCGTCTCAAACACAGCAGTGGTTGTCCATCAAATCAAATGTTACACTCAACGCCCCTTAGATTGGTCTGATATCAGACTCATCAGTCAGGATTCTCAAGTAATGATCTTACCAGCTCACAGTAATCACAATGCTTATAAAAATGGGAAAAAAACAAAACAAACAAAAAAAAAACAACAGGTATTCACGAAATTTGAGTCTGGAAAAGCATGAAAGTGGAGGAACCCTGAGGGAAGAAAAAAAGAACATGTGGTAGTAATGGTTGAACTTTGCAAGCTTTCGTATATTTTTTTCAGTATTTTGTCTTTTTATTTCATTTCAACAGACATATTTTACATGTTGTATTCTTCTTGATTGACAGAAACGGACAAAAGGGAGGAGGACAAGGAAGGAGAGGACAAGTCTCAACCCCGCTCCATACGGGATCGCAGGCGGCCCCGCGAGAAGAGACGCTCCACAGGAGTTTCCTTCTGGACCCAAGATGTAAGAGATTTTCATACAAAAGCAATGCCTTTTCCTGCCATCAGTTCTTTTCCCATCATAAGTATTCACAGTACTTCTCTTGAGGTGCAGAAGTTCACAATACTCGCATCACCCCAAGTGTTCCTCTTTGATCATTTGGGCAGTGTGAGTCAGAGGCCTTTTTTAACACTCCTATCTGGTCTTTAATTCCAGGGTGACGAAAATGACCCTGAGCAGCAGTCGGACTCAGAGGAAGGCAGCACCAAGGGAGATCCACAGGTAATTTGACACACACAGTAGAAAGTAGATAAAACTGACTTTTAGGTAGGGGCCCTCCAGCCAGGCGGCCAAATCAAGCATGCCTGGTTGTTCTGCGTATGTCACCTGACTTTTGTTTGACATTTGGCCTTTTGCATTTATTCTCTGTTCTGGTCCTTCTTCTAGTCTCATCTCATATAGTCAAGGCCATGCTGGTCTTTGATATTCACTACCATGCGTCTGTGGCCTTTGGATTTTATTGTTCCTCTCTATCCATCTTCCGGTGATTGTCTGGTTGCTAAGGTGACCTTGCAGGCCAAAACTATTCTCAGCCATAGATCAGTAGGTTTTGAAAACATGCACACAGACAAAGGAAAGGAAGTCTGGGTCATTAGTGTCAAGCGCACACATGAATGAGTTGCCTTTTTCAATGTGAGGTCTGGTGATGTGGGTGAAAAGGACATGAGAATACGCTGAGCTCTTTTGTGTGTGAAGTTACTGTAAATTTTGATTTTAACCAGTCATAAGTACCATTTACATATGAGAAAATGAAGCAAGTAGTTTGACATTTACATTGCCCAGTGCCTGAAACAGAAACAAATGAAGTCTAAATAATTGAATGGATTCATACTGTGCATCTGTTGGATTATGCCAGGGATGGCACAAAGCAGGGCGGCATGGTGAAAACGATGCTTGCTGTGTGGACTTCCTGTTTGAATGGGAGTGTCTTCTTCTGCAGCGTTAAACAGAGAGATCAGACTTTAGCACTTTAATTGAATAAACTCAGCTGGGAGACATCTAAGAGATACACAGTTTCCAGTCATCACTTACAGTAGCATAGGATAAAGGGTGGAGCAGCAGTAGAGCCCTAAATAGGAAACCGGCAATTATCTCTGCATGGAGATGGAAGAGAGGACAGGAAACTCTCTAGAGTTTCTTCCTCTACAGCCCATGAGTTTCGAAAGTACCAGCAATGTGAAAAATACATGGGCAGAATTTCCTCCTGCATCATCCAAATGAAGAGAAATACTGCCATAAAAAGTGTGATTTGCAGCACAGTGAAATAGTTGATTACAGGAAACAATGATAGATGCATGGATGGATGGATGTACTTTATTTACCCCAAACTAGGAAATTACAGTGTAGCAGCAGCATGACACAGAATTAAAATAGAAGACAAGAGTGAACAAGAGAAAAAAAAAAAAAAAAAAAAAGAATTAGAACACAAGAGCAAACAGATGGCTTGAGTATTTAATAAATTACAAGTATAAAAATATCTCGGTAAAGAACCTGAATAATAACTGTAATGTGCCAATATAAAACTGTAAGGTCCAAAACAGGTTTTGATATTCAGAATGAGAAGGTGCAAAATGACATTTAAGTGTAAACAGATTTATGACTAGAGACATCAGACAGAGGTGATTTATTGTAGTGTGAAATAGTGTTGTCACATCATATAGCTGCTCATCACATACTTTTGAGTTGTGAGACTTAAACAAAAAAACACTAGTGTTCTTCCTCTTAGACACTGATCAAGCACGTAACAAAATAACCTGTAATGCATCCTCAATTAGACCCCAGACTCATGTTAGGCTGAATGTTTATCTGATCAGTTTGACTCTTATCATTTTCATTTCCCTGAAAGCCTCCGATGACTCTGTGACTCCGCTTGTACCGTTGTCCTGTCCCTCCGTCTGCCTCAGGAAGCTGGCTGTAATGTTAAAATAGCTACAAGTCCACCTCTCCCACCAGAACCCCCTGTCATGTCTGACCCCAGACTGAGGGTCACTGCGGTGGCAGCACAAACACAGGGGCCCCGGAGCTGAACAGGGTTCCTGGGAAATAGTTTGCGTTTGTGTAGAGCAGGAGGCTGAGTACAAAGACAAGAGGGTCAGGTGTTGAGGTAGAAACAGATGTAACTGGACACACAATCTGAGGGTGGAGGTTTATTTAACGTTGACAAATATTTGTTTCAGGTGCTTATTTCAGCTTGATAACATTTGCTTTCTTTTCTTCCTCTTGCAGAGTGACAGATTGTCTAGGTAAGTTGTCTTACATTTTTAGTTCTTCTACTCTTCATTCTCTTTACTCTGGTACTTACTTTACTTGTCTTCCTGCTGTAGGAATGAGAGCAGCACTTCATCTTTAGATCGCAATGACACCCTTTTTAGCCGTGGCTATGGTGAGAGTCGAAGGCCGTACTCAAGCCGACTGGATAGAGACGACACCACTGATTATAAAAAGGTAAACGCTTTATTTTAGCCATAAATTGTCATATATTTTACTATTGGTTATTAACTGAGCACAAAATCAGAAATATACCAACAAGTTGATGTTATATATATTCTGTTCAGTTAAAGCAGTAGCTCACATTACAATAGTTTGAAATAATAAGTGTCC
Source organism: Apogon talboti (assembly GCA_037367365.1). Taxonomy (NCBI): domain Eukaryota; kingdom Metazoa; phylum Chordata; class Actinopteri; order Kurtiformes; family Apogonidae; genus Apogon; species Apogon talboti. The sequence continues at coordinate 6,172 of JAPQRQ010038645.1, read as the reverse complement.
AGTTTGGCCTTTACATATTGTAATAAATGTTAAAATAATACATGTCCCTTTTACACAGAATCCCTCGTCTTTGGTTAGTTCATTAATATCACCATAACGGAGTGCACAGGCCAGATTGTAATATTATAATATACCAGATTATATGTTGAAAACACAGATGATAGGACAGAGGCTTGTGTCTGCTGCTGCTGTATGTATTAACACCTTTTGACTGTTGAATTGGTTTTGTTTGTTTTTTTGTTTCTTTCCCTGTTCCTCAGCTCTACGAGCAGATCTTAGCTGAGAATGAGAAGTTGAAGGCTCAGTTACGTGACACAGACCTGGAGCTGGCAGATTTGAAGTTACAACTAGAGAAAGCCACACAGGTAAACTGTTGGCACACATTCTCTACAGTGATGTGAAAGCTGATCACATTGTGTTTTGACTGAAACTTTTTTTTTTCTTTTCCCTTGCAGAGGCAGGAACGCTATGCTGACCGGTCACAGCTTGAGATGGAGAAAAGGGTAATGACAGGACCAGTTTGATAACAATGAACATAAATGTCTTGACTAAAAACATTCAGTATGTAACATTTGTCAGACTAACTCAGAACTCCTGATGTTAGCAGTAAATAAAACAGACCTGCTTTAAACAATCACAGTAACACTGCCAATGGGTTTATGTCTGAAGGTAACAAGCAGGCCCCAATATCATCTGGGTGGTGGTATGATCTTAACCTGAGTTCTTGTATCAGTCTACTCTCTGCTGCTGGCTGTCGTGTCACACTCGCCCTTGTAGCTGGGGTGAACGGGACTCGTCCCCTCCCTCCTCTCCACCTAGAACACTGCCACCCTCTTTTCCACCTGTTTTTGAAACTTGGAGCCAGCGTGTGGTCACCACTTCTAGATAACGCTTTTTTTTTTCTTTTTTTTTTGTGTGTGTGTGTTTTATCACTTTGTGCCAAAAGTACAATTGTATATAGTTAAATTGCTGTTGAAGGTAGCCATGCATGTGTGTTTTCATGCTTTTTTTTCCACCTATTTAATCTTAACTCTGTTCTTAACCTGCAGCTTAGTAGCCATGACATTATAGTGTCTAGATTTGTTTTGTTTGTTTTTTCACTTTGGTAACACTGTGTTATTATACACATGTTAACCTTTAAGAAGTTGTTTATCACACATTGCAAAGACATATTGGCTCCTCATTAGTCATTCTAATGAACTTATTAACATTGTATTCTGCATGATCATATTCTACAACAGCTAGACCATTGGCTTAGAGTTTTTACTCACTAACTATTGATAATTAATTACTGGTAAGTAAGAAAGTTGTTCATAAATTACAATCTTAATATACTTTGTTTTATGAGTTATAGAAAATGTTAAGACTACATGAATGGCCTTCCTCCCTTAATTGCATATGATCTATTCTTATGCAACAACATAGCAAGTGTTGATGGTGCTCAAATAAATTAATTTTTCCTAACTCTGAACATGTTCCCTGTAGTAAAATGTGAAATCTTCCTCTTAACTAACACTAACAGTTTGACACTAATTTCAGAACATGGCCATGTGGTATAAGGTAATAATAATTGTTTTATAATGACGAATGAAGAGCCAATATAGTTACTATTGTGCATGTAAATAAGCAACTGGTCAATATTATAATATTAATATAAAGTATTACCGCAGTTCCTTATTATTAAGTCCATCATTATGTATGTCCTATGTGTCATAATGATACATAATACATTGATGTCCCTTGTGTGTAAAATGACATCATTCCAGCCCTGTTTATGACTCCCATTAATTCACTTCCCATTCAGTGAAGCCTTTAAATGTTTCCATCTCCATATTATGACTAACTCCTACCGTCTGTTTTCCCAAGTAAATCTATTGTCCAACATGTATTTTTTAGATATATATACATATATATATATGTAGGTCTGAACTGGCTGTTGCTTGCAGATGCCTCACAAAGATGTGTGTTTGTTGTGTGTCCAGTTGTGTGCAATCACAGCACCCTCACACCCTCTCACACCTGTTTTTATATATATATATATATTTCAAGTGTGTTTTCTGTCAGTTGTCTCGATGTCATGCAAGATGGGTTAACTTTAATCTCCTCCACCCCACAGGAAAGAAGAGCTCTAGAAAGGAAGATTTCTGAGATGGAGGAGGAACTTAAGGTAAAAACACACACACAAACACGGAGTATTTTTTTTAACCAGGCTTTCAGAAGATTTCCATGAATGGACTGAAGATCCCTGATAACGTGTAGGTGGTACTTGGAGGATGACAGCTCCGACATAGTGTTAACACATGCCACTTTATGATCTTAAATTTAGTCTGTGAATGTTTCAGTGTTTTATTATCCGGAGGGGTGAGTCATTTCAAATGCCATGATGCTAAAAGGATAATTGTGGTTTATTACAGTTTGGGTTTTATGTTTGTTTTTCTGTCATCCTGTTAGTTATGGGTTCACTGAAGTTATTGGCAAATAATCAAAGTGACATCAAATTTGTTGCTATTTTCGGTTCATTATATACCTAAATGAGCATTTCCTGTTCTACAGAGATCTATTACACAGCCAATTAAATGTTCCATTTCTGGAAAAGTGATACAGGAGGAGACAGAATATAAGGTCTATTAAGCTCTTGTAAGCAAGTGTTCCTCTCTTCTCTGTGATAACAGTGTGTTTATTTTTAGGTCATAGGCAGCTGGCTGATCTTATCAGTGTCACTTTTCCATTCTATCTACAAACATCATGCTCAACTGGAAAGCTCTTAATCATTCCTTCGTTTGCCAAAATCTGTCCCCATTTTCTAACAGTCTTCCTTTTCTGTTTTCCCTTCTTTCCTTCTCTTGGTCCCTCTTCCTTCTTAATTTATATTGTCCTGTCCTCTTTCATTAATCCATTCTTTTCTAATTTTTTTTTTTTTGGAAACACAACTCTCCTTTTTCTTCTCCTGCCACTCTCTCACCTCCCTCCTCCTCTTTGGTCATTTCTGCCTCCTCCAACTCTCCCTGTCTGTTCTCCTGTGTTGTGGTTGTTGTTTTCCCCCTCCTGCAGAACCTCCCCCAGGTAAAGCAGGTTCAGGCCCTGCGGCAGGTTAAGGAGCGGCTGCAGGCTGAGAACCGGGCCCTGGCCCGCGTGGTGGCAAAGCTCTCGCAGTCCGCCTGCAGCCAGCTACCCACCGTCGACCTCTAAGCCACGTCCGTTTGTCCACCACCACCATCTCCTTCTCCTCGTCTGCTTCTTCTTCTTCTTCCTCCTCCTCTTCTTCCTCACCTCTCCCCTTCCCAACCCCATTCTTCTCATGCTTCATTCGTGCACTGCCCCGCGCCCATAGACAGGCAGGTGCCCAGCCGCCCAACCATCACTGGTTTTGTAAACTCCCCGTTTCCTCCCCCTTTACCTCCCCAGAGCTTTTGGTTTTCAGATTGGGGAGGGTGTCTTTTTGGTTTTTACAACAGGACACTCATTTTACAGTTCTCAACTGTGATGTGTTTTCCCTGCCTTTCCATGTGTATAAACCTGAAGTGTGGTCGACTAATGAATGAGGATATTTTATAAATGGAAAGAACTCCTGGGTAACTATCTTTAAGAGTATGTGGGATCCAAATGTTCTCCTAATGTCAATTACTTTAAGTGATTCACAAACACTGTTGAGTACTATAAAATGAGTGTCCTTTTTGTAGTTCCTAGTTGTGATGCTTCCACTCGGGAGCACAGTTGTTCAGTTTGGCTTGTTCTGGCTTCTTTGCATGAAGTGGCTTCCTTTTTTGGCATCAAATTTTTGGCCCAGATCCTTAGAAACTGAAGGTTTTTTTTAACCTCTATGTATTTCCCAAATTTTCTATTTCATTCAGCATATGGCATCCACACATCCTTGAGTTTAGCTGCATGTACCAACAGGTCCATTTTGGTTGCTGGTTTTGCATTTTGCTTGATCAGTAAAAAGAACAAAGATTCCTAATGAGTTGTTTTTGGAAATAGATTGAGTTCATTTCCAAGCAGAGTAGGGGTCAATCATGATTATTGGTAATGAAGGAGATAATGAGATGATATTTGGAATAAATGCACATTTGCAGTAAAAATGAAAATCTTGGTGCTGAAATTTAGAGTAATATAAACTACAACATTAAAGTTCACCCACATTTTTGTAAAGAGGTCTGGAAAATTAAATAAAATATTAACATCTCAATAATATTTGAAAAAATATTTATTGTTGGTATTCACATTGAACTGTAAGTAATTAAAAGCACTAGTTAAAAAACAAATGTCCTTTTCTCATTAAAATAAGGACTACGACTGTAAAAATAAAATGCATAACAGGGGTTTTGTGACCAGGAACATTTATCAGCAACTGGATAAAAAGATATTAATAATAAAGATGCAATAATCGGTTGACCCCTAAAGCAGATTGATTGTCATCTGTAACTAAAGAGCAATACATTTGGTTTTATGGTGGAAATCTCACGATAGAATGAATAAGAACCTGAAAACTATAGAACTACTTGTTCTTTAAGTCTATGCTCATGTGTCATCTCTACAGGTTTGAGAGCAAATTGTTGTACATAGCAGTTCATGGTGCTTAAGTCCGTAGAAATAATCCACTTTTGAGAATGATACCAGTGTCCTACCTGTTACATCTTCACTCAGAAACCTCTAGATTTGGATTCATCAATAATGTGTTCTAAAGGTGTAGCAATCTCAATTTAAGTCATGCACCTTTGGTAAAAACACATAAAAGCATTTGAGATTAAATGGTTCATGACCATTTAATTGCATTAGGCTAATCAGTAGTACTTTTATTTTTAAATGTTTTTTGTTTATTCAACTAAGAACTGTGCTGCTGGAGTAATGTTAAATGATGCAATGCACACAAGAAGCAGAAATGAGCATATACTCGAAAGACAGTAAAATATATTTATTTGTGAAGTAACCAAAAAGCCTAGATCTTCATGTCCAGTACAAATTGAAGAGGTGTATTGTTGTCATTTCTAAACATGCATAACTAATCTGTGTGAATTAAAGCTTGTTAAAGCCACAGGGCTCCGATGGTGTAACATACAGTGATGAACATGGAGGATTTGTTGCAGATGAAATAAAAGTGACTTGTCATATTTGTTCCGTTGAGCAGCTGTTGAGGTTCTGCATGGCTTTCTCAGGGAACTTTGGCCTGTGGTGTGCCCGCTTTCTACTTCTCTTGTCTTACTTGACGTAGAACAAGGATGTGATTTAAAAAAGAAAAAAAAAAAGGAGAAAGCAAAAACACAACAGATGCTGTGTGACTCAAAAGACCGCTTACACAGGCTGCAATTAACAGTTTGTAAAACCGGCCTGACTGGTTGACAGTAAAAAAAAACAAACAAAAAAAAAAAACCTTACTGTGTATCTTGTCAAGACCTGTCTAAGCTCTCTCTGTCTCTCTCCTTCCTTCCCCGTTCCCTTTTATTCCCTTTCAGATGCTCCCAGACTTGAAAGCAGACAACCAGAGACTAAAGGACGAGAACGGAGCGCTCATTCGAGTCATTAGCAAGCTTTCCAAGTAGAACAGGACCCCCCACCCCGCCCCGTTTTCTGCACCCCCTAGTCCCCCATGGCAGTGACTAATGGAATTGCACATTTAGATATTAATTGCAACAGACATCAGAGACAAGACTCCTTTTCTTTTCCTTCTCTCCTCCCGACTCTTTATCTCCCTTTTTGCTCCTTCACCGCTGCAGCATCCACCTCATCCATTCATCCACTCACCCCCACCCCCTGCGCTGCCACCTCCTCGACTATACTCCACTTGATTCTGTGGCTGCTGTCCTGATTGAACCACTGAGTTTACAGAGCAAAAGGAAAAAGGGTTGTGTGATGAGCATGTAAAAGCATTGTGGGCGGGGAAGCCTGAAAACTATTTAACCAATAAGCCTTAGTTGTACATAAAGAGGAAAAGAAAAAACACTTGCATCAATCTCTTCTCTCGGCTCTGACTGAAGAACAGATATTATTCAACACCTGATTTTATTTGTGCCACAAATTCTTATTTTTACTTTTTTTTTTGGTTGTTTCCTCTTCCTGTGTACGCATTGTGTGCTGTGCAGTTTCCTTCTCTCCCTCCTCCTTCCATAACGGCCCCTAAAGTGCCACTCCTGCCCTATTATCAGCTCCACGTGGCCCCTAGCTCGTGCAAGTGAGC
>JAPQRQ010038613.1:0-27787 GCA_037367365.1 Apogon talboti | reverse complement strand
AAAGCTGGATCAGCCCGATCAGGGCAGCTGATACAGATCTTTAGATCAGATCGAGACATCCCTAGTACTAATATTTCTGTCGGACTCGCACTGGTGTTACTGAATGAAACTTTCTATTCGCACTGGAAATTATGAAGTCGTAAATGCAAGCAAAACAGTTGCACTGTGGAGCCCTTAGGTACCAGTGCCACTTGATATTTTATCCATCAACTAAGAGAGTTAGATAATTTTATCATGTTTTTATTTTTCATCTTCTTAACTCCACTTTTAGAGATTAAATAAACCCTGTATGAAGTCACGTTAACCTTAAGGGCGTACTTGTCACAATCGTAATAAATTAGCCACACATTCAACAGTAGCCATTCTTAACAGAAACCTTGCCCTCTGCAGGGCTAACGTTATGTTACCAAGGTACATTAACGTTAATAATTGATTTGTGCTAGGTTCATTTTACCTTGTCTCGGGTCCTCCACTCCATTCTGGGTGTCTTTGGAAGAGACGCTGGAACATCTTAGATGTGCTGTTGTGGTATGCAAGAGCTGTGTTACAACGGATGCACGTCACGATGTTCACCTTGCTGTTCAGTCTGGAATGCTCCCACACTTTCGACATTTTCTGTCCGTTTTTATTATGTTTTTCTTCTGTTTTGTCATCATTGTTGTTTTCCCTCGCCTCTTCCATCTTCCCGCTCCTTCAACTGAACACTTCAGCTTCCTCCTCCTTCTTCATTTGTGTGGGTGACGTAAGCGTGTTGTGCCACATTAAAAGTAGTCTCTACGAAATACTGTGCTTTGAGCTTTACGATTAAATAAACGATTCCTCGACTCAGAGAAAATTCCTTGATCATTTTTTGTAATCGAGGTATTCGAATTACTCAAGGAATTGTTATACCCCTAATCATTTTCATTATTTAATTATTTATTTCTAAACTATTTTTGCACATTTGTACATGGCTGAATAAATGTTCTGAGCTGTTAAAATGTTGATGTGAAAAATAATTCATTCATCAGACTGCTAGCAGTTGTTTGTTTACCTGCTTAACTAGTTTCAGCTACTTCCTGTAGCCTTTAGGCGCTTTCACACAGAGTAGTTCTAAGAACTAAGTTCTTAGAACTATCCACTTCAAATTTAGTTCTAGGGACTACTCTCCCCCAGGGGAACTATTTTAGCTTTGAGCTATGAAAATGGCACTCTCACAGAGTCTTAAGGGTAAAGTTGATGCAGGAAACTTTAATGAAGAATCAAAGAAGCCAGATAGGCTACCTGTCCCTGGCTATTGATGATGACATGAAGGCTGCTGTCCATGGTGCTGGAAGCTTGAGCGGCACTCCCCAAGAGTGTGACACACTGAAGACAATGGCCATGTACTGTATGTGCTCACAATGTTCGGATCAACATACACATGTGAAGCTGTGTTCTCAAAAATGAACTCTATTAAAACACATGAGAGGAACTGATTGTCAAACCAGTCTTTGGAGGACTGCTTGCCCATAAGTCTGACCGCTGTCAAGCCTGATGTTAAAAAAAGTGTCAGAGGGGAAATGTAACTTCTCCCATTTTTTTTCTTGCTGGGGGTCAGGTAGAAATAGCCAACGGGAAACAAGCACGCACGTTTGCCCGTAATCACGCCATCTACTGAAAACACACACACCCCCAACGGGAAACATGCACAACCCCCACCCCCACCCTTAGTCACGCAGCACGAAGCGGACGGCACGCTGAACATACACACACTCACGGCCTGCCGAGTCCCCCCACCCGCCACAGCAACACACACCTGACATATGCTCGTACTCCCACCCAAAAAAAAAGGCTGAAAACCCAGTTTGTGGAATAAAATTCCTTGAAATATTACCAAGGAGATGAGCTAGCTGCAGCTACAGCTAAGGATCCCACTGCTTCCTTGGGTGTTTCATCCTGCGCGACTGGATCTTTGTGACTCCACCATGAAGCTAAAGGCTTGAAATATCCTGTTAATTTTGGGATTTTTTTTTTTTGAAACGGCTCTTCCTCATGTTGTTCTTTTAAATGAAGCTGCTTTCGTTTGCAGGCTCCACTGTCATACTTCCTGTCAGACATTTCGCCGTCATTCTGTCAAAGGCAGCAACATCATTCAAAAATAACTAACATGTCACATGCCGTAACCAATGCAACGGATTGGATAAATTTGACCTGAGGATCACATCTATCCAATGAATATGTTCTTGTTTTATGGGCCAATAGAGGTTGTTTTGTCGTTTCTGTTGGAAAGTCTAACATAGTCTGGCCAATCCGGGGCCCCTGCACACGTTGGGCCCCTAGGCTGCAGCCTAGGTCAACCTGTGTATTAATCCGCGACTGGCTATAAGAGTGCAAGAGCACAATAGGGAAAAAATATGATTCACTGAATTATTGACACAGTTTTCAAAACCTAAATTTAGAAATCACATAAGATTAACAGCAGAATTTGTAATTTGCATGAACAATTTTGAAAAGTTTAATGTAATGTGTTACATTTTTTCCAAACACACACACACACACACACACACACACACACACACACACACACACACAATAAAAAACACAACTCTTGGATGGAGGTCGCAAATTGAGAATGCAACAAAACAAACATAAAACCATGAAAGGGGGTAAAACCATTTAAGGGCCCTTTTAGGGGTTCTAAAAGGAGACTGAAAATACAATTTACACTCACCCACTGAATGCATCACAGAGAGAGATAAAACGGAAAGATGGACCTTAAAAAGTATTTAAAATGGGAATCAGTGGTCAGGAGGGGGGGTGGGGCAAACTGAGGTGGGAGAGACAATCTCCTTTTAAAGACTTCAACTGACCAATTAGCCCGGTGGGGAGAAACATGGCATTCATTCATTCCGCTTTATCCTCACTAGGATCGCGGGGGGGGTTGCTGGAGTAGGTGGCCATCCGTCTGGCTTTAGGTCGCACATTCCAGAATTCAAAAGCCTTTTTAGGTGTCTGGCGTCCAGCTTGTTTGTCTTCCTTTTTGGAGTTGCACTTAAATGCAACGCAGCATATCATCCAATCCTTTAAGATATTCAGTCTCACAAAAGATTGGCAATAGCACTGATTGGCGGAAGGCAGTGTTAAATGAATATCTGATAATATCATTGGTTCAAAACGTAAACAAGCCTCCATGTGCTAGCCTAACAATGTCATATCGTCAAGTTAACAGCGCACTATGCCAAAACAGAAGACATTGTTTAACCCAGAGTGGACAAAAGAACATGCGTTTATGTCCAAAAGTAGTAAACATGACCTACATGCATTCTGCACTCTTTGTCAGTGTGATGTAGATGTAAGTAGTAAAGGCAAGGAAGCCATAGAAAGGCATGTAACCACATAAACATAAAAGCAGCAGACGAGTTGCAGGTACCGCTTCACTGACATCGTTTTTTCGACAAGCTGCATCACCTCAAGATGACAAGATATCTGCTGCAGAGCTTTGTAAAGTCTTTCATGCAGTCAACATCACCAATCATACAGGAGTGTTGACTGTGGAGTTAAAGTTGACAGAGAGATCTTCAGTGACTCATCTACACCTAAGGGGATGGCCTATGGAAAAACAAAAGCTAAGGCTTGGTGTGAGAAGGCGTGCAACATGGCCTGTTGGATTTTTACACTGACAGCAATGAAACCTCAGAGGCTATAACAAACCAGCTGCTGGCTAAACTGGAGATGGCTGGTCTACATGTGAAAAATATGTCTGTATATGCAGCAGACAATGCCAGTGTCAACAATGGAAAACACAACTGTGTGTATCTGAAGTTGAAACTCACTCACAAGGATGTACTACCTGCAAACTATTTAGCCCATATTCTCCACAATACAACATGATACATGCAGCAGGCAGCCTAGATTTTGATGTTGAAAATACTGTACTCAAGGTTTACAGCCATTTCAGCTTGTCAGCAAGCAGAACAGCCCAATTGAAGGAATTTGGTGAGTTTGTGGAAGTAGAAGAATGCAACCTGCTGCCGCACATCGTGAAAAGGTAGTTGTCCCTGCTTCCATCTATTGATAGGATGCTGAAGTATTGGAAGCCCCTGACCAGCTACTTTCAGAGTCAAGGTGAGAAGGAATGCTCCAAGATTTTGTGGAAAGCAGTGAAGTGTCTGAGACATATTTTCTTTTCCTCAGTCATATTCTAAAGGTGTTCTCAGACATCATTGAAGTACTTGTACAAAGTACATCTCTGACATGTTGATCCCTTATGAACCATCTCGGACCCTGAGAACCTCAGGTACAGGTCTTCTGCTGGTGTCAGGACAAAACATGGTGAAGCTGCATTTCAGTTCCATGCAGCTCAACTCTGGAACAGTCTTCCTGATTATGTGAGACAGTCCACGCTGAAAACGGCTCTGTTCAACTGTGCATAAACAACTGAAAGTATTCTATCTGCACGCTTCTCTTTTACTTTATTTTAATTGATTATTATTTATGTTTTATTGATTATGTTTTTTTAAATTCTCTTTTCCATTCTTGTAAGGCACTGTGAATTGCCCTGTGTATGAATTGTGCTTTACAAGTAAATTTGCCTTGCCTTGCTTTTGTTTCTATGACAGACCCAATAAATACATACGTGAGAGATATGACTTCTCTAAGAACAGTTTTCAGAACCAAGTGGGAAAGAACGAGTGTTTTCAATGATGCTATCTGCATGGAGAAACAAGAGGAATCGTCTGGATGTGGACAGTGTCAAGGCAGACCTTCAAGTCTGTGCCAATTTCACCTTTCACTGCACAAGCATGTACCAGAAGTTCCTTGGAAACAAGAAAACTCTTGGATGCAGCCAGGAAAGGGCAGAAGTATTGAAGATAGTCGACTGCTTGGTGAGTTCACTAGTCTCACATATTCCTATATGATGCAGTTTGTTGTGTACAGTATTTCATGAAGCAAATATACACTAATTTCCTGTAGGAATCCCTTATGCCAAACAATATTTTGAATTTATGAAATGGCTTTATTGAATTATTATGTATTGGGTTTAAAACAATAAAAAAATTTTGAAGGCTGATAACAGTATTTTTGCCATGCTTCTACGTGAACCACTCCCTATAGGAGAGGAACAGGCCCATGGGCAGTGAAGGCTTGGGCACGATCACACTGGAGGTGATGGTGGAAGGCAAATTGAAGAACAGGACTGCAACTTCATCAATGAAAGTACAGGTGGACTACTGCACACAAGGCTTGGAGAAGGAATTGCTGACATTGAGAGGACACACACACACACACACACACACACACACACACGAATAAAGACAGTGGTTTTTTTTTGTTATTCTCTGTTGTTTACTTAAAACAAGTTATATATGCTTATTATAAACTTGGATATGCCCTTTATGCATTCATTTATTTGTTTATTTATTTTTTATGTTAATTTGTTAATATATTGAGATCTTAAATTTTATGTGCACTGTTCACTTTGATAAACAGGTTCAAGTCAGTTGTCAGTTTTGAATAAATTCGAATACTGTGACCAAATACCTTTCACCTTATCTGGCACATTTTTTCATCTTCTGTTACACATCATAACATATCATAGATAAAATTGTCTTCCAGTGAATAGAGTATCTCAGAATCACTCTATTATGATACCAATGTTATCATGGACAAAACTGTATTGTAATGGGAAATACACTCAAGTCCTTTATGTTGCGATTATTCAGTCTTAGTCCTAAATGCCTCAAAGTGCCCTCCTTTTTGGTGTTGTGGAAATGGCCACCCTATGCTGGACCCTTTCCCAGCTACCTATCGGCGAAGGCAGGGTACACCCTGGACGAGTCGCCAGTTCATCGCAGGGCTGACACATAGCGACGAACAACCAATCATTCTCACATTCACACCTATGGGCAATTTGTTTTTTCGGTGGACCAATTAACCTATCAGTGCATGTCTTTGGATGGTGAGAGGAGTCAGAGTACCTGGAGAGAACCCACTAAAGCCCTGCACAGGCTGCATATTTCTGTCCGAGCCCGATACAATTGCGTCCAAACCTGACCCAAACCCGACGGGTACTTCAATGTTTCTGTCTGAACCCAACCCAAACCCGATCAGTTAAATCCAGTTGTTCCCATATATAGATCAGGGTTCAAATTATATTTTTCTCTCTAAGGGGTCTCCATCTCAAAAAAAAAAAAAAAGTTGCCAAATAGCCTAAATATCATTATACGACAACGGGCGCTCTCCCGGAGCGACAGCCACAGACGCACAGGTGTCAGTGGAATCACACATTTGAATTCAACAAAACAAACACAAAAACCATGAAAGGGGGTAAGACCATTAAAGGGCCCTTTTAGGGGCCAAATTTATACTGTGGATGCATCTTGGCATGGAGCATATGCCTATTGAAAATAACTCCATTCTGGCTGAGGAGTGTTAGTGCGCAGCATGTTATGTGTAAATCGTATTACTTGTCCTAATGTAAACCCAGTGTAATGAGGCTAATGCACTCTGTTCTTGTCCGGCTGCTGCAACTGAAAAAGTCCTCCGCTGCTCTGTGGCACCTTGGGCTACAGCATCAGCAAAGAGGTGGGTTAACAGGCCCAACAGATAGCTGCAATTATTATTTTAGATAAAGCAGAACAGAGGACACTACTAAAAACATGACCGAAAAACAGTCATCATATGTGCTCAGCTCATCTTTCTATGGTAACCAGAAGTCGGCCACTCGCAGCTGCTGCTCTCATTGTCAACACCCACACTCTATTAAATGTGTGGAACAGACACACAAACACACTGGAGGGTGTTTCAGTGGAATGTGATGGAAAAGTAACAAATGTGTGTGCTTACAGTCCACATGTGTGAGAATCATCCATAGTTTCAGTGATGCGAAGCAAAGTCATTTACTGGTTCCTATGAAACTAGATCTACCAAATGGCTGACATTAGTACCTTAAATTTTCAATCTCATATTTATGCATACTGATGGACTTTAGAAGTTTGTGTCCAAGTCTGTTTTGTACCACGAGTAAAGCCATTTGATGAGTAGCTTTTAACTTTTGCTAAGGTAATGCTGCTAGCCAGTATGCACAGATATCTGCATAGTGGATTTGGGTTTTTCCAGGTTCTTCAAAAATAATCAAGACAATGACAAGACAAAGAACGAACAATATAATTAAGACAATGGACAAAAATAAAAACTAACATTAACAATCAGGAAAAACCTTTTGAAAAATTTCAAGACTGAACAAATTGTGTGAAAATGAGGAAAATTAATCAAAACTAAAAACAATACTTTCAATATTGAATCAACAAAAGAATAAAATAAAAATGAATATAATTGTGATGAAGTGGGTGAGAACCACACCACTTGTCCCTTTGCCATCATTTTCCCTTTTAATTTAACCATGCTTGTTAGGTATTTGTTTTAATCATTATTCCACCTTTACTCTGTAATGTGCACACACAGGCTATCCCGGGTTTGTTGGCGTTTGCATTATGTTTGGTTACAGGTCATCAATATCATTTCTGGTTAAAATCATACACGAGCAAGTATAGCTAAGTTTAAATTGGTTTATTGGTTCAATTATGAATTCTTTAAGTTCAATTTTGTTATGTTCATACTTACCATACCCACCATGTGTTCCACAAACAAAGGGAGTAAATCCCCTATATCCTGCTTTTATAATCTTGCTGAGATCATCAATGATGCAAGCAGGGTGAAACCAACTAGAGGGGTGTTGGTCATTTTAAATTAGAAAAGTATTGTTTGATATATGATTACAGATTAAGCATGGTAAGACATAAGTTAGAAGCCAAGGGGAGAAGCTCTCTGGGAAATGTAGCAGAAATTTATGTTTCTGTTGTATGCTTTTTCCCCAGAGGAAGTGGTGAGTTTACCTGCTGCATGGTTTTACCCAATGTACCAGTGTCTTCAGCAGTACAAGGCAGTTGAAGGTTGCTGTGGGGAGGGAGAGGACATCCAGTGGTGTAGCTTGAGTGGACGTTATGTTAAGTCAATTTAATTTAGAACAAATTTAGTTTTTCTCAGTTAAGCTGTGTCAACTGTAAATTTTTTTTGTACTTTTTTTGTTGTAAATATTTCTGTAACACAAGAAGCTTGGTAACACCTTTTGTAAATAAGTAACTTTTGTACTGGGTCAATGTTTCTAGGTCTGCCTCCAAACCTGATCAGGTCAGGCCTACTACAACAATGGACAAAATAATGAACAATGTTCAATTAATGATATATTTTGCTGAAAAATTCACATGTTCTTCAATTTTCTCTGTTTTGTTATAACATTTTAATTCCTCTGAGCTTTTATGAACATCTACATGATCAGTAAATTAAATATAGGAAAATACCTGATTTCCACTTAAAAATGGAAAATATGGATGACAAAATTATAATAAATGGTAGAAAACAAAAAAACATCGAGAAGTTGCCACAAAAGTACTTCTAGGTCAAAAAGGGTTAATTAAATTAATTTGACATATTTTTCAGGAACAAAAAAAGCGATCCAGTCACAAAACTTAAATTTTGGGGTTTTATATTTTTCCCCACCCGCTCCATTTACAAAAAGTGCACAAAAAATATTGATTAATTGTTTGAAAGAGACAATGATTTGACCTAAACCTGGGCTATAAAACCATTATATACTGTTTTCTATACTATGATAATTATATCTCTCTTGACATTCATTTTCTTCTGGTTTCAAGGTCGAACAAAAAGTACGATTAATTTATTTTTCAGTAGTCTCTGGATTAACTGATGGCACAAAACACCAGGACTGGTTTGTGTCCATAAAAAAATTACCTAAATAAAAAGATGGGTGAAAAATAATCATCTATAGTTGAATTGGCGTCTGATCTACTTCAGGGTCTGTCAGCACTAAGGCTCTCAGTCCAGACCTGACTTGAATGACTCTAATGGGTTTTCATCATCCAATATCATCCATTAATATAGGGCAAACTTTAATTTGTTTTGTACTAACTCAAACATAAATCATAACATTGGGAAAATTTGAATGAAATTAATGATAGTGAATATAATCATTACTTGCAACTGTGGCTGAGATACATAAAGAAATAAATGGTTGGGCAATACCGGCCCAAAGCTAAAAGCTCAAACCAAGCCTGAGCCAGGCTGCGCTCCAGTGGCACTCCGAGATTTAACTCCGGTTAATTCCTCTGTTCAGGGTCAGGTAAGGCAAGTTGAGTTGACTATTTCTGTGTTTATATCACCAGCTCTGGTTTCAGCCTCAGCTCATCATGTGGAGAGGCCATGTGGTGAGTTCAAATGTTCTTGGCCCACATCAAACAGCAGCCAGGCCATTGAATTTACCTAGAGATATTGATAGCCGATATTGATTTTTTTTCAATATCGGCTATCAGCCTTTTTTTTTTTTTTTTTAAGCCGATATTTGATCAGTAGTAAAAATTTATAAAATATTTGATCAGGCACCTGTGTGGGCAGCATTTGAAGTTCAATAAATGTTAAATGAATACTATGTGTACATGTATTAATAATTTAATTTATATTGATGCATAAAAATCTTAATTATCTGAGTGTTTCAATTGTATTTTACAGTCAATATGCTTTAAAAAAAAGTTAAAAATCGGCCTTAAATACCTCATCCTCCGTTTTGCTGATATTTATCCCACTTTAACACAGAAATCTTTATTATAAGTCTGTCAGTCCATCATCACATTATCTTTGAACACAGACACAATTATGAAAAAAAACACAACAAATAAATATCTGCCACTGCCCTCAGCAAAAAGCAGAGGTGTCAAGTAACAAAGTACAAATACTTCGTTACCTTACTTAAGTAGAAATTTTGGTTATCTATACTTTACTGGAGTAATTATTTTTCAGCCGACTTTTTACTTCTACTCCTTACATTTTCATGCAATTATCTGTACTTTGTACTCCTTACATTTTAAAAATAGCCTCGATACTCCTATTTCATTTCAGCTTGTCATCGTTCAAATTTTAAAAAAAGCGATCCAGATAAACTGCACCATCCGGATAGAGTGAATTTGATTGTGACTGGATGAGACATAAACATATACCATTCTGACACCCTTTTGGTTTGTACACACGACACAAATCACGTCACACACCAGCAAGAACAAAGCATATGTATGTAGACTAGTATGAAGATGTCCGTGGCAGAGACTCAAAAGAACTCGAGCGAAATGTCCCAACCAAGCACCAGCGAGGACGTTGGTAGCAGCCAGGAAGACCAGCCAACCCTTGTACATGATAGTACACATATATTTAATACATTGGCATTGTACTAAAATGCGTTCATTTTCAATGGGCAAACAGTTGTGCTCATAAGTTTCCAAAAAGTCTTTGAAGACCCTTCAACAAATCCAGAATGTTGCTGTCCGTGTACTGACTAGAACCAGTATCAAAGACCACATTTCTCCTGTGTTGGCTTCTCTGAACTGGCTCCCTGTAAAAGCTACAATAGACTTTAAAATACTCCTACTCACTTACAAAGCCCTTCATGGCCTGGCATCTAGCTATCTGAAAGAGCTTTTAGTTCCATACAATCCATCTAGACGCTCTCAACATGCAGGCTTACTGGTGGTTCCTAGAATCTCCAAAAGTAGGACGGGAGCTAGAGCCTTCAGCTATCAAGCTCCTCTGTTGTGGAACCACCTCCCTGCCTCGGTCCGGGAGGCAGACACTCTCTTTATGTTTAAGAGTAGACTTAAAACTTTCCTTTTTGATGAAGCTTATACTTAGGATGGCTCAGACTGCTTTAGGCTTAGACTGCTGGGAGACCCACAGGAGTCTCTGTGCTTAATGTCCTCACAGGTTTTACCTGGTTTTTCCCGCTGGGGTCTGGCTCCCCTTCTACCTCCATCATCATCACTCTTTTATCCATCCGCTGTGGTCCTGCTCCCCTCCTGACTCCAGCATAATCACCCATTCATCCATCTGCTGTGGTCCTGCTCCCCTCCTGCCTCCATCATCATCATCGCTCATTTATCCATACAGTTGTGACAGTGTTTATTATATAGTTACATAGATGGTAGAAACTTCTATTATTTGTACTAGCAGTTGTAGTAGTAGTACATCCACTGTTAATACTTGTATTTGTAGTCGTAGTATTAACAGTTATCGACATTAGTTCTGGTAATTATACTAACATTCTACTCTATTCTACCTTTTAATAATTCTAGTTCAGTTTGCTGAGCATCCTTGGGTCTCCCCAATTTGGCACTATATAAATAAAATTTGATTTGATTTGATTCTTGAAAAGTGGTCAGCTTGCTTCGCTGCCATTTGTACTTGTGGTTTGTTGAGTGCAGTGCTTGTGTAATGTTGCTTTCGTTCAATTTCGAAAGCATATATTGGCGTGTCTTTGGTTCCGCTCTTAACCTAGTGTAATTTGTGATATGGTTTTTGGCAGCCTGGATAATCAATTAACCGTGACGTTTAAAATCACTGTTAATCGCAACACCATGACATCGTTACAACCCTAATCACAACTGATCATGTCGTGAGATTAGTGTCATAAATTATGACATTTATGATGACTGAACAGCATACTTCACATAGTCTTTATACCATAGTCTTTACATATGATTATGTAAAGACTGAGGAGGGACAAACAGGGTCTGGAGTAAAAAAAATAGGTCTATTTAAAGGAGGGGTGGTTACAGTGAGCAGAGGATTAAGAGTGAGAGGGAGGGTTGGAATGACCTACTTCCTCAGCACTTCAGCCATCGGCATTTAAAACTGAAGACTTTTCCTGAACATCTCACCAAAGAGAAATACGATTGAACAAAAACACAGAAAGAATTGAATGCCAACACCAGACAAAAAGACCTGTATAAATTCCAAAACTGTTGTTTTTCCTAAATTACACAATAAAAATAGGGATGATCAGGTTGTTTTATGGGTATTATTACATTATGAGAACAGAAAGTAATTTATCACTTGAAGATGCACAAATCCAGCCCAACATAATGGGTCTAACGCTTCTCCTTAGAGTTGAACATTTATTACAAGTAAAAAAATATATATTTTTTAAATATTTATGTGCGTTTGCAGGATGGACAAATAATGACTTAGAAGAAACATTGAAAATCCAAAATAACACTGTCATATATGATCTTCACATGCTGTGTCTGCTGGTAGTTTACATTATAACTTTGTTAGCTTAGCTTAGTTTTTACACACAAAACAGCCACAGTAAAACCACAAATCTCCTGTTTTCTGTATGGTTTGTGTTGTCAATAGTTGCACTACAGATCTATTTGGAATTGTCCAAACACAGTCAGAACTGTCACAGTTTAGTCTGAACAGTAAACAAATGGCAACTTAGCGAAGTTAATAAAACATAATAACTTAAATCAAATCAAATAATAACTTGATACCTTCATAAGTATCATAATCAAACTCACCCATATAGGAAAAATGCTGCCATTTCAGCATCAAACTCCATTCTTTTCATTTGCAGTCATTTCCATTGGAAACAACGGTGAGGCTTCTATTATCAATCACTTCTCTTTGACTCTTAGTTGTTCTCATCCCATCTGGTCACATTCTGATGCCCCACAGCGTTAGTTTTCCTCACAATTGGAGACCAGCTGAGTGACTTACTACTCCTTCCATTGGTCACATAAACCCCCCAGCCCACTGGTGTAAATAAATTCAGTTAATATCGCTGCAATCCAATACACTGGCATGTATGGAATAACTCCAGAGCTCCTTATTCTAAATGCTATAATGAAAATTTTAGGCCATATTTTTAAAAAATACTTTATAGTAGAAATACTACATATAAACCCTTTAAATTGATATACACCATACATTTCATAATAGCACTTCAACTGCGTAAGAAATGCATTCCTGTAGCTTTTTTTACATTTCTACAAATGACACATGAGTATTCAGCTAGTGGCACATTACATGACAGACACCACACGTTTATTCATATTATGTTTTATCCAATCTATATTTGATGTATTTGTGCCGTCTCTCTTGTTAAAGAGCCTGCTTGTAATTGACTCCCGGTTTCTGTTTTGTATTGTTTTGACAAAATACAGTAAATCAACATTTTCTTCTTTAGATTAGAAGAAAATGTTGATTAGAAAATTTTGATACAATCTGATCAAATTTTAGGGAACTTTTTAATATTCCCTTTAACAGCTTATTGTAAACACATACAGAAAATTATTATTATCATTATTATCCTAGTTATTTAATTTCTAAAAAAACAAGGTAGATAAGCACATATTGAATAATTTATAAATCATTTATAACATGTGACCAATAACAAACCCCATCCCCTCACTGGTAAATCTATCACTGTGATCTCTTATAAATATATCAATATACGTTAAAATTCACTGCAGTGCACAGCCCTGATTGAAGCTGCAGCTCTTCTACACATATTCGTGTTAACACTCAGACATGCTCTTTAAACTCAGAGACACTTCATCCTTATGGGAAAATCCGTCGTCCTCTCTGAGTTGTGCACGATAGAAGTGACTTGTACACTGGGTCTTTTTAGCTCCGTTCCAGAGTGGCATGTCAGTGGGTGGCTGTGAAACTCGAGCCTGAGTGCTGCTGGAGGAGGGTCCAAGTTGGGGTCTGGTTGCTAGGCAGCAGACCGTTCAGAGCCGAACACCAATTGGCTGGTGTGAGTGTATCCATCTCAAGAGAGAGGGTTAAAACCAAGATGAGACTGGTTTGAGACCATAAAGAAGAGAGCAGCGTTTGTGCATCACATTACAGATACTTAATGTGTAAATGTTTTTTAATGTATCATTTTATGTAATTAGAATTTCAATACTATTTATTAAAAATTAAATGCAACATATGTGTACAGTGACCCCCGCGACCCTAGTGAGGATTAAGTGGGTTCAGATGATGACTGACTGATGTGTGTGCATTACATTATAAAGTAGCCTATATAATACACACTATATAATACAATCAGTATTTTTTTTTTAAGGTGCAGTTTTTAATTTTATTCCAAGAGGTTTCGTATGTGCAAATAGCAAAGAAAATCTGTTGAAGTTGAATTATTCTACAGAAATTGATATTTTCTTTGGGATTTTGTTAACAGTATAGTATAGATAACAAAAGCTGTTTTATTAAATGTTTCCACATCACTGTCAAGAAATACAATCCATATATAACAAATGAATATGAATAAGGAATAATGAATAATAACTAAACATGTGCACATTTCCTGAAGGAAATGTAATTTGTGTGGTTGCCTCTTGCCAGATTTGTGGACTTGTTTCTGGGTGCAATGTAAAAGCAAGAAATATTACCAAAGAATGACTGGTTATAAATAAAGTTAAGGAACAAAACAAACTACAAAAACCATTAAAAGGGGTAAAACCAATAAAGGGCCCTCTTAGAGGTGACTGAAAATACAATTTACAATCACCCATTGAGTCTATCACAGAGATAGATAAAGCAAAACAATGGACGTTAAACAGTATTTAAAATGGGAGTCACTGGTCAGGATGGGGGGTGGGGCAAACTGAGGTGTGAGGGACAATCTCCTTTTAAAGACTTCAACTGACTAGTTACAGCCAGGTGAGGAGAAACATGGCAGGTACACCTGATAAACACAAACCACCTGTGGACAAGATCCAACCAAGAAGGAAAACAACTATGGTATCTGTGTCTGGAACAAATGACACTGAAAAGATGTGAATTCACAAAATCAATATATCAAAATAATAATACTTGACAGTAAGTCTATCTCTTGTCCACCCCTCTACCATGTGTAGTGGAATTTTCTGGGAAAGACAAAACACACGGTCAATGAAAACCTGTTTATAAACATTCCTTCTTATGGAAGGAACATCCATGTTAAATTCACTAAGAAACCACCTCTACAGTAAAACAAACTGCTGTCAATCTATAACCATTCATCATATCTCAAAAATTCTTGTGGGTGAGACTTGTGGTGAGTCTTGTGAACGTATTGCTGTATGATATGTAGGAAAAAAAGGCAGAACTGAATAAGCAGTGATTGTGGGAATGTGGCGTTTGTCAAACATTTTAGTGACAGAAATTTAACATGGGAGTGAACGAGAAAAAAAAATGACACTCTGTAGAGGCCTATAGATCGAAAATGAAATGTTTTAATATTAACATGTGAAGTAGTCTTTGAAAGGAAAGACTTTTTTCAACAATTTGATGTATAATTTGTGAAAGTTTTGAAGAGTTGTTTGTAGAGATTCCACAAAACCTAAGTCTGAAAGCAGGAGTGGAGCTAGAGTATAGAGGGTTTCAAGCCAATCCCAGGAACTTGCCAATAAAGGCAATTAAAAGGAAAACTACATTTTACAGACGTTTCTTACTTGAAGAGTTTCACCAACTCCATTTTATTGCCAGTATTTCTGACTACACTTTAGACAAGTCAGATGGGGAAGGAAACATTACTCAGTACTTTGTTTACTATGAATAAAAAAAAGACAATCTCCGATTTGTCGGGTCACACAGTTTTGCTGAGCACGGTCAACCCAAAGCAGTTTTCCATATCAAAGAGAAAAAAAAACAGCAGCTCTTGCAGATCAGAGAGTATATTGAGATTTTCAATATATTTTGGATTAGCTGTGGAAACCGGAGCCAGGCAGGGATGCAAAAGAGCAGAAATGTACAGATTTATGTGGAAAACAAACAGCAATGACGAGAAATGAGGCACTGCAGCAATAAGAAGAGAGACTGGAACAAAGAGAGACACAAGAATGAAACGTGTTGTTAAAAAAAAAAAAATGATTTACAGGAGGAGGAGGAGATGAACACAGATACAGATGAAGATGAACAGTGCTGAGAGCATTGGGGCTGGGGGGGGATTGGTGGAAAAGCCCAGCAACAGGGCATGCCTTAAATAGCGAGATGGCCCAAGATAACGTGACGCTGGAGAAAGCCTGATGGCTCGGGCATGTGTTGTGTTAAGCATGTAGTTCAGTGCTGACAGCAGCTCTGTGAGGTTTCAGCCACATGGACATTCACATGACCTCTGGAGGAAGTTTGAACGCATGAGGACAACAGGATGCTGGAGGGTACAGACGCCAGCAGATGAAAAAGACTGTCTCGATCAGGAAGGGAGGGCACTCAATGTACAAACCCAGACCAGGGAAATTAGGAAGCAGGGATTTCTAAATGCATTTTGACTCTTATTTTATTTTGGTTTATTCTATTTCATTTTTTTGTCAGGTGTACGGCTGCAACTCATCATTTTCACTGTGGGTTTTCAGTGATTTTCTCCATTATTTGATATGTTGTTTGGTCTAGAAAATGTCCGATGTCCTCAGATGTCACACCCCAAAGATACTCGGGTAATCTTCACAGAGGAGGAAAGAACCCAGAAAATATTCATGTTTAAGAAGCTAGAATCACAGCTAAAACATTCTCCTGATTATCAAAATAATTCCTGTTCATGCAGGGCTTACATTGTGTAAAATGTGAAGAGATTCCCTAAAGCATTCGTGGGATATATGGACAGACATGAGGGCATAGCGATCTTGACCTTTGGCCACCAAAATCTCCATACTTTATCCTCAAGACTGTGAACAAACTGATGTCAGCATATGATAAAAACTACCATTTAGAACACCACCAGCTTCCATGAATGGACTGGAAAGGAACAATTTACTCCAAATCATTATCCCTAAAAGAAGGACAGGAAAAGATATGGATACCTCAGCCTGTATGATGCAGGACACAACCCTTATGGATTTAAATTATACTTTTACTACTGAACACAATCAGCATATGGTAGTACACCAGGAACACCAACACTATGATATACTGTAGGAGGAGAGTATACAGCACAGCATTTCACCATTAAATTATTCATTTTCCTGCTACAGTGTGGCCTTGACCCATTTTATTCACTACAGTGAATAATAATCTCAGGAGAAATGTGCAGTAATTACAAATACGCAGAAAGTGCAAAAACATTGGGTAAACCTTTATTCCAATTTATTGCAACTGCAATTAGTACCAATATAGTATCAAATAAGTTTATTCTGTAGAAATATCAGAATGATGTTGAGTTTCTATCTTAATTTTTTAAATCAAATTTTCTTTGTCCTTTTTCCATCTTTTTCTTTTCTGTTTCATTCTATTTTTTTTAAAACTTATTTTTTAGGGTTCACTCAAAGAGTGAGAGGACTTGCCAAAGGGCAAGTCCCACTTGTATTTCATTCATTTTTTATATATTATTATTATTATTATTATTATTATTAGGGACCGAGCCCAAAGGGCAAGTCCCCATTGTATTTTGTTAGTTTTTTATTATTCCGTGCCACTTTAAACTGGAATTTGACCCCCTTAAACATGCTCAAAAACTCACCAAATTTGGCATGCATGTCATGTTTGGTGAAAAATTTGATAAAATATAAAAATTAGTCCCATAAGTGCCAAGATTTGCTCTCGAGCACCACCTACATACACAAAAACGCCCCTAGTGGCCAGTTGAGTTGAGTTGATGAGCTGGTAACTGGTTACAAGTTGGGTGAATATGATTCCTATTTTGCTGTAGGTCGGTCTTTTTTAATGACCTGGAAAGGGTTGTATTCCTGAGGATTCCTGCAAGGCCCACAAAACCAAAGAAGATGTTTGTAGTTCAGATTTTTTACATGCAAGATGTCTTTAGATCAATATTCAGATTTTATTAAGCCTCTGGAGTCTGGGTGTATTTTGGCTGTTCCTGAATACCTTGTGTCTCCAATGCGCTCCATGCTCAAATTGCACATAATTTTCCAGATGCACAAAACAAGGAAGCAACTACACTACTCACTCACACTGCACTACTCACTAATTATACACTCAAAAAATACTAAATATGCACAAATCTCTGAAACCTTGAATTTCTTAATTACATTGCGGTCGCAGTTAGTTCCTCAACTTTTGTGGTTGCTCAGCAACCAAATTATGTGTATTGCAGCATGCACTTTTGATTGGTCCGTGTGATGCACTTTTTCACCAAAGGGGACACAAATGAAGATTTAACCGTCAACTGTTTTCCTGGTTCCGCGTGCAAAACAAATCCAAGACGGACAACTTGCAAAGCAAATGCATGCTGAGCGGTTGACTTATTTTATTTTTTTACTACCATCTCAAACTGCTTTTCTGATGTACCAGAGTGGATGAAAAAGGCTTGGAACTCTTGTGTCGAACTGTGTTAGTTCTGTAGTCGTTAACAGCTGCGGTCTGTTTTCAATCATGTTTTGTCTTAAGTTCTTAAATTATTACTTCATTTACCTTCCACTGAACTGGACAGAACAGATAAAGGACTGATAAACAAATATTAAGTAAGAAGATGTGGAAACACCTCATAAAAGCCTTATTATATATCAAGTAAATACATGAAGATCATATTAAGCAGATGCAGTGGGTGCTAATTAACTAAGACATTAGCTAACATTCGCTAGCACCAAACTTCATTACTTTCTCATTTGTTTAATACTTGTAACTTCACTTATCAGCTCCATTCCTTTTCCTGTATCATCACATATGAAGTGGTACAATGATAACTGAATGCATTTTATGGACACAGGACTGCAGCAGAATGAATACAGATAGCTTCAAACTAGGGACTGTTTTTGTTGGACCTCAGTGCGGCTTTCAACATTGTCAACATCATATCCTTCTGCATCGATTGGAACAATCAGATGGTATTAAGGGATAGACATTAATGTGGTTTAAATCCTATCTAACAGATCATTGCCAGTTTGTTGATATTAATAATGAATCTTCTCAGTCCACTACAGTTAGTTATGGAGTTCCTCAAGGCACGGTTCTTGGACCAATACTGTTTATCTTATGCATACGTTCTTTAGGTAATTTAATTAGGAAACACTCCGTAAACTTTCACTGTTGCGCTGATGATACCCAATTATATCTATTAAACCTGATGAAGCCATTCAGCTAACTAAACTACAGGAGTGCATTAAAGAGATTACAGACTGGATGACCAACATCTTTCTGCTGTTAAACTCAGACAAAACTGAAGTCATTGTGCTTGGCCTAAAAACTGTTAGGGATGCAGTGTCTAGCAAAGTAGTCACCATGGATGGCATTACCATGGAACCCAAAACCACCATGAGGAATCTAGGCAATATTTTTCACGAGGATTTATCATTTAACTCACACACGAAACAGATGTCTAGAACTGCCTTTTTTCAGCTGCATAATATTGCTAAAATCAGGCATATTTTAACACAGAATGATGTAGAAAAATTAATCCTTGCTTTTATCACATTCAGACTAGACTACTGTAACTCACTTTTCTCAGGATGTCCCAAAAAGTCTTTGAAGACCCTTTAGTTAATCCAGACTGCTGCTGCCCATGTACTGACTAGAACCAGTATCAGAGACCATATTTCTCCTGTGTTGGCTTCTCTGCACTGGCTCCCTGTAAAAGCTAGGATAGACTTTAAAATACTCCTCCTCACTTACAAAGCCCTTCATGGCCTGGCACCTACCTATCTGAAAGAGCTTTCAGTTCCATACAATCCATCTAGAGCACTACACTCTAAACATGCAGGCTTACTGGTAGTTCCTAGAATCGCCAAAAGTAGGATGGGAGCTGGAGCCTTCAGCCATCAAGCTCCTCTTTTGTGGAACCACCTCCCTACCTCGGTCCGGGTGGCAGACACCCTCTTTGTTTTTAAGAGTAGGCTTAAAACTTTTCTTATGATGAAGCTTATAGTTAGGGCAGCTTAGGCTGCTCTTAGTCATGCTCCTATAGGCTTAGACTGCAGGGAGACTAATCATGATGCACTGAGCTCTTCTCTGCTTTTACTCCTCTCTGACCTTCTCTCTACCAATCTCCTTCTCTATTCATGCCCCAGCAAATACATGTTATTGACTTGACTTCTTCTCTGTGTATCTGTGCTTTATGTCCTCACAAATTTTCCCTGGTTTTTCCCACTGGGGTCCAGCTCCTGCCTCCATCATCATCACTCATTTATCCATCCGCTGTGGTCCTGCTCCCATCCTGCCTCCATCATCACTCATGTATCCATATAGTTGTGATAGTGCTTATTATATAGTTACATAGATGGTAGAGGTTTCTATTATTTGTACTGACAGTTGTAGTAGTAGTATATCCACTGCTAATACTTGTATTTGTAGCAGTAGTATTAATAGTTATGGATATTACTAGTACTAGATACTAGTTACTGGTAATTACACTAACAACTCTAACTAACTGTTCTACTTTTCAATAGTTAAATAGTTTTTAATAGTTCTGGTTCAGTTTGCTGTGCATCCATGTGTCTCTCCCTATTTCCCCCCCTTCTCCAATCTTTCTCTCTCTCGCTTTATCCTCTCTCTCTTTTTTTAACAACTTTATTTATCATTTTTCCAACTGAACTTAATTAGCAGAAACAAAGCCACCTAATAACAATCGAACACTGCAAACAACAAACACTGCAAACTAGCCACTTTTACAGAGATCCCGGAAAAAGGTGAGATGGTGATCCCACCTTTTTTCCCCACCATTGACCAATTAACACAGCCAAGCCAAAGGAGTAACAGAGGTAAGACAGCCTGGACTTTTACACAGCAGACCTGTGTTCTGGAATCAAAGGGGCAGTGACACAGCGTATAGTGTGATGTATAACTTTCGTGTTGGAAATACCCCAAGCATAGCCATGTTGCCTATCAAAACAACCACACCATTCCACAAATATTATCATAGATAGAGTCCTCCACCTGAAGTTACAACAACTCGCGGATCTTGGCGTCTCTCAGCGTCTCCCCAGTTCGACATCTTTCTGGTCACATTGATATGTTTGTTTATCGCACATCCCCGGTGCAGGGGTTACACACGCAATACGTGATCAAAATGTCACACCTTGGTTGCGGAACGAGGTGTTCCTTTTACATAATGTTCCGGAATCATCACGGCTCTGTTACTACCTTCAGAGGTGCTACAGAGCCGTGACAGAGGTGGGACCACGTGATCCCACCATTTCGTTTACACAGATATCGTTCTGGAACAAAGGAGAAATATTCTTGCAACAGAAGAAGTGCTGTGTAAAAGGGGCTATTGTCACTGAGCCAAATGCTGGATGTGCACTAGAGAAAAGAGAAGTCCTGCTGAGAGAGGACTAAAACTGACCAGAGGGTTAAGTTAACTCTCAATTTTGAATCTGTTAATCTGTCAAATATTTCTTTGATTTGTTGATAAATTTTACAACCAAATGTTATTTTGTGAAGTCGTTGAATCCTGTAGTTATTTTGTCAGCAAATAGTAATTGTAACATGTAACATTATGTCATATTTACTCCACTGTTAAAAGTTACATATGCTGGTGGTGTTTGTTATTTTTTCTCTATAGGTGCGTTTCCACCGCAGGAACTTTGGGGTACAAACGGGGACGGGGGTCATTTACAGCAACGTTCTTTCACCGGCCCTCTCAGATGCTGTGTCTCCACTGCAGAGTCGGACCCACGGCCGACTTCATCGATTGCGCAACCAATTTGGCTGTAGAATACAAGCAGTGCCTATACATCTACGTCAGTCCACTTATCCTACATTACTCTTTCGATTGTAAAATCTATCGATTATCCCGAATCCTACTATTTTCTACTCGTCTTCTGCAATCCACATTGAGTTAAGCTCCACTCAGGGCCGTTTGGGGTACCTATCCTGAAGCAGGAACTCAGTTAGACCCCCATAAAGTTTCCTGTAATTTGATCTGCTTGGGCAGTTCCTGTGGAGACATGCACCAACAGCCCCACTCCCGTAAAACTATCCCGAAGTTCCTTTGGTGGAAACCTGTGGTTGTTATTTATCCCATCATCAATGGCATGTTCATTATAAACATAAAAATAGTCCCCATTTTAGAATCTTTCAGTCCATCACATTATCTTTAAATGAACATAGACACATTTATAGAAAAACAATTAAAATACCACAAGAGATAAACATCTGACACTGCCATCAATGCAAAGACGTCTGATATGACAACACTGATACTGGTCGACATTAATGTCCTATCGATCAGCACATCAGAACATCCCTAAATTTACAGAATTACATCATGATATGTAAATTTTAACTGACTCATCCACCATCAAAACAGTGTTGAATTAAAGCCACTGTGCTGGAAAGTTACAGCCTCTGTAAGTCACGGTTTTACACAATTTCCATTTTTCTTTTTTGTTGTTTTTACTCATTCATGTGTTTAACTCATGTAATTGTGTTAGCTTTTTTTACGTCCTTTTTGCTTTACATCTTTGAAGTAATTTTCAGCTACAATGCTTTCTTCTTGTTGCACCTTTAATGTTATTTCCATATTGTTCCATCTTTTACATCTTGTTGCACCTTTTAAGCTGTGTTTTCCAATGTTTCCTGATAGATGGTGACAAATTTTGTGTCATTGGGAAAGGCAGTCCTGTAGTCATCAGAGCATTAATTTAAAGATTTTTTTTTTAAATGCATGAGCTCAAGCTGTAAAAATGTTGGTTGTAGCTAATGATGACATCCTTAAATGTTTTGTTTAATAAAAATCCAGACACCAGAAAATAGTCCAGAAGCCTGGATCAGAGACTTGACAAAATAATGGCTGCTTCAATTATTCGTTGACAAGTAATTAATTAATGGCTGGCATAAATTAACATTATTCATCAAACATTCACTGTTCTTATGATTCATAGATGAGGCCTTCTGTGAAATGGGTCATGTTAGTTTCTAAAAACTGAGTCCCTAGAATAAGACCACGTTCAGCACAAGTGTGGTGTGTTCATCCAGCACTGGTTTAGTACGATGCATATTGATGTGACTGTCCATCTCACCAAGTCATGGAAACACTGAGTAAAACTGCCAGAAATAAAGCTTGATTTCTGGCTTAATTTCCTTTAAAAAATGATGGCATTGTGCAGTAACAGTGATAGCCCCACAGCTGGTAGACAGATAATACTTTTCTTCCTCTGGCTGTGTGTTTGGAGGAGTGCATGGAGGAGCGGATACAAGGGAGGGCTTGGCTTAATCCTGTCTGTCATACTGTCCTGCTTTATCAGAGATAATATCAGGCCTCCATATTTTATCTCAGCATCTCAAACCACGGATGTGGGCCTCACCCTTTGAATATCTTTATTGACCTTTCTTTCCTTCCCATCATCTGTCTGCCTGTCTGTATGTCTTGGATGAGAATTACCTACCACTGAACAAACAGCCTCATTGTGTGTTGCAAGAACCATCAGTGGAACAGAGAAGAGGCTTATTTTACTGAAACTTGGATAGGATATCAGGGCCGACAAGGACTCTTTATGCTGGAGGAAAATAGGGGTGAAGTGGCTCTGAAGGAGGAAGAGAAGAACATCCAAAAGGAAAAGCACAAAGCAAAGGAGAAGAGGTAACGCAGTGGCTCAGACTGCCTGGAATCTAAAGAAAAGACCACCACAAAGATAATAGGGGAAGCAGGTCAGAATAGTGGAAAAAAATGAGACAGACTGAAAGAAATCGGGAAAGAAGTAAAAAATAAAAATAAAAAAGATGTGGATGAAACGATGTCTGTGTTATTGGTGGTGGTGTCAGAATGAAACACTGCGATTCTGCAGCATTTCCTCAGAAGGACAAATAAACAATGTTTCTGGACAATTAGATGAACAGGTTCATAGTGGCATGAAGTCAAACAATAAAATCAACTATTCTACAAGAAGCTGCTGCAGTCATTTTCATCAAGTTGCATCTTTTACAGCCTTTGATTGTTATTAAATAGTTTTCATCATGTAAAATTTTTCATTTGTTTCATCATTTGTGTTTGTGATGCTTTTGTTTGTTCCGTCTTTCACATCATTTTCGTTCTGTTAAATCCTCTACATTGTTTCAATTTGTTATGAATTTTACATAATTTCACCTTTTATGTTTTTACTCATGCTTGTTCTCATTTCATCTTAATTCATCTTGTTTTGTGTTGATGTCTTTTTTATCTTTTACCTCATTTCATGTTTTTCAAAGTTTTCTTCTTTTGCTATTTTCACCATCTTGTTGCATCTTTTACACTTATCTTTCCTCTTGTTTAGCCTTTGTCTTTTTCATAATTTTTTGCATTTTTTTCACACAATTTTCATCTTGTTATATCTTTTACATTATTTTTCCTTTTGCATCATTTATGACATCTTCACCTTGTTTTGTTACATCTCTTACATAGCTTCTTATAATTTTTCAGTTTGTTTCATCTTTTGTGTTTTTAAATGTTGCATCTTTCGCATCATTGTTGTGTTACATCGTCAACATTGTTTCATCATGTTAAAGCTTTTACATCATTTTCATCTAGTTGCATATTTTGCATTTTTTTTTTACCTTGCACCTTTCTTCATTTATGTTATTTATGTTGTTTTTTCTTGTTGCTTATTTTACAAATAATTTCAGACCACTAACAACTTCTGGTTTCTTCAGCTTTAACTCAAGACCAAAAACCAGCCTTTAAACAAATACATAATGATTTTTGATATGTATTGTGATAATTATGTGGACATTTTTATCCATATCACTCAGCACGAGTAGAGGTGTTTTTTTTGGGTTTTTTTTGCAGGAATTGAACAGATAACACAGATAATATAATATCAATACTAGTGTGTTGACCCATGGGGAACCACAGGTTCTAGATCCTCTGATACAGTTCATTCCTTTACTTTCATTACTTTATTGGAAAATTTCACTGGCATTTTCAGTTGAATAACCTCTTAGCTGTCATGTCTGTTTCTGCACATGAAATTTGACACCATGTCAAAGTTCAGTTTATCTGTTGCTTGGTAACAAACCTTCAATGATGATTCTGGGCATAGCGACATGATTGGCCATTGGGAGGCCATTGTATTCCAAAATTACTCATATCTCCCAAAATATTGGTCCTATCAACTTGCTGTTTTTGCTAGTCTCTTCCTTGACCAAAAACACATAAGTATGCCAAACTGTAGAGTTAGCCCTTTCCGGATTTTGCGCAATGCTCGAGACACACAGAGTCCACTTCCCTTTTATAATATTAACTATATTATACAGTACATACAATAATATTATACAATGTTTTGTAAATATCTGTCAAGTAAATAACCACAACAGCATGTAATTTACATGAGTGGAAAAACATCATATTCTCTTGTGCATCCCAAATCTCCCATTTCACAAGTCTCAGTGATGTGTTTTCTCATGGTTAGATCATATTTCAAACACAGTACATTGTATTTATTATAACAGAAAGATGGAAAAAGCATGAGCGTGTTGCTTTGCATTTTGATTTAACCGAAAAATGTGTCCCTGAACAACCATAATTTGACTGTCTTGTCTTGTGTACAAAATGCATGAAAAGAGCATATTAAATACAGCAAAGAAGACAGCCTCAAAATGGAGTGTGGACAAACCCAGGAGCCAATCCTGACCTAAATACAGAACTGTAGAGAGGGAGGTACAGGGGGACCTGCAAGGGTTTGTTTGGAAATAACTCTGACACTTAGACAACCTAAAATGGTAGGCGAGTACAGGTTCTGTCTGCCATCTGTATTCAACGACCACAGATCAATTTGTCAATCATGTGAACCTATCTCAGCCTTCATTGGTCCCACATATATCCAAACAGCACAACTGCTAAATCACCAGGTAAAATAAATGTTCCGACACTGCAGAGCAGACAGCGAATCAGCATCCAGACAGCAACAAAAAGAACATGTTCATCTTCAACTCAAGCAGCATGGTTTTAATAGTCTCTAATGTCAAACAGCCAAATTAACTGCTTTAAAATGCACTTATTACTAGGAAAACAGAGGCTGTTGTCCAAGGAAAAGAAAACTGACCAGTCACTCAGCCAGCTCCCATTCAACAAAGGCAATTAGTGAGGCTGCTTATCTGTGAGTAATTACAAAGACGAGAAACCAGCATGAAGGAGCCTTTCATCATGAACACACACAAGCTCTGATTTAGAATATCACATTCATAGGCAATCATCACTCATTAAAGCCACTCTATCCTGGCTCACAATGAGCATCTAATCAGCCTATCTCAAGCTGTTTCACAAAGACAATCCACTAGGAAAGGACCAGGCTCAGGCCAGACTATGGCAGTAGTGTGTGGTGGTGGGTTTTGTTGACGTGGACTCACCCTCAAGGCCTCGATGACCAGGTCACGGGCCTCAAGCTCCCCCTCCATGATACTCAGCAGTGTGAGCAGCTCGGGCTTGCTCAGGTTATCCATGTTGAACTCACATTTCTGCAACACACAAATAACAGCTCATAGTCATACAAAGGATCATTAGACATTAAGAAGCTTATGAATTGAGAATACATTTTTTTTCTTAACATAATACTGTATGCCATTTAATGCATATCTGAAATTAATCATTTTTAATTTTATCCAATCCAATTTATTTATAAAAATAACAAACCTGATCAAAGTGCTGTACAAAAACAGACATAAAACAGTATTGACAAGACATAATGCACACTTTATTAGCAACCAGAAAAATATCAAACTGGACATTTGTATCATAGATAAAACCTAAATAAGCCTTTCCCAAGGTCTTAATTGGTTACTGGTTTTCAGTCTTCTTTGTCATTATGCACAGAGTTTAGAACATGAGCAAAAACCTCCTGATCCTTTTCACCAACAAGTTACAAAGTTCATTTTCATAGCCTGGTCCTCATTTTTCAGTGCAGGCTTGTTATGAAGTATGAGAAAGACTGGGTAACATAGGAGCTGCATCGCATTTTAGTTTTTAAATGCATCGGTTTTGACAAGTCAT
This sequence comes from Apogon talboti, assembly GCA_037367365.1. Classification (NCBI taxonomy): domain Eukaryota; kingdom Metazoa; phylum Chordata; class Actinopteri; order Kurtiformes; family Apogonidae; genus Apogon; species Apogon talboti. Next base: position 1,083 of record JAPQRQ010038613.1, on the reverse strand, counting down.
GGTGTATTTTTGTGAGTTCGGGTTCCCACGAAGACACCAAATGCTGAACATGTGGGTCTTGAACAAAGAAAAACTGCAGACATAATCAGTTCAGTTCAGTTGACTTTATTAATACCCGTAGGTAGATTTGATCTGCAGTAACAGGAGATGGCATACGCCAAAACTCCCCTACTGCCGGTCACCACGTGCGCAGGCGCCCCAATCTATAAAATAAAGGCATCTCCCTGGCACGAATTGATGGATAGATATTCAGAATATTAAGAGTATGAAGCTGAAAATTTCTAGTGGGATTTCCACTAAATGTGCCTCCCCTAATGCTAAAAGCCATCATCTTTGTCTGTTGTGAGTCTACTATCAGCAATCATATTTGTCATAGGACAAATATGCTTCGACACTATGTCTGTCTTGGCGGAAAATGGCTTTATCAGGTATGTGTATACAAAACAGGGAGCTGTAAAGGACAGATTCAACAAAGAAAACGAGCCAAATAAACTTGCAATGATGACTATTTTCTGTGAAAGTTCAACCCTTTTTAGTCAGAATTTAAGAAAACCCCATATAGAAGAAGTAAAAGGGGGTTTTACTGGAGTCTGCAAGTGCTGCAATGTGTTTATTCTTCAACTTCTGTCAAATGTATGAAAAAGTTGCATTAATGTTTGCTGAAATCTTGGGTTTTCTGTTCACAAGCTGGAGATGTTGACTTTCTTTGTTGATTTTCTATGTTTGCATTTCAGCTCCATGGTGCAATAGTTGCAGCTTTACAAATAAGATTCCCCTCAAGGCTTTCAGATAATCTGAAATAAAGATTTACTGGTTCTTGAAGTAAACTCACCAACCATTATAAGATTTAGGAGCATCAAAACTAACTGAGCTTTTTGGGTGTAACTTTTCTAAGTTTTGGCAGAGATATGACGGGCAGCCGTGGCTCAGGATGTAGAGCAGGTTGTCCAATAACCCTTAGGTTCTTCTAAGTTTTCATATTTTTTCAGGTTATTCACATTTAATTGTTAAAGAATATAGTTTGTTAATGTAAATATTTTCAGAATTTAATGCATTAATTACTGCATTATTTATAGGCATAAT
>JAPQRQ010038576.1:0-12776 GCA_037367365.1 Apogon talboti | reverse complement strand
TCATAATAAAAAACAGAACTCGTCATTTAATGTACAATCCCTGAACCACACACACACACACACACACACACACACACCCAGAATACACCAGTGGATACAACTAAAAATAGACAAACTGATGGAAATAGAGTCTAACTCAGTCTCCTTTGTCTGTTCATTATTTGTAGTATTCGTTCTATCCAATAGTAAGGAAGCACTCATGGTGAAATTCTAGATCGATACCAGCGTTTACAGTAATAATATGGATTTAACAGATGTAAATACCAGTGTAATTTCAATCCTACACTTTAATAAAACCTTGAATACAACACAACAGGTCAAATCCGATGCTCTAATATTTAATTTGACAGCGTGCATTTGCAAACATTTTCATACAATACTGCTATTTTTTACATTCTAACAAAGAACAAAAAATGGAATTTGTCATTATTTATAGGTTATTATGATAGTATTTTACTGTCTGATTCACTTGAGATCAAATCGGGCTGAATGTAGAACCTGGACTAAAAAGATTGTTAATATTTTACGTGTCACTTTTGCATTCGTATGTTTGACACCAGCCATCTACAGCCTCACACTGGAAGCCAACGCAGCATCGTGCACATGAACCTGGCCTGGAGCAGCATCCCGGCGTTGGCGGTGACAGATGGAGAACACTAGCATAGACCTCCAGGGGTCTGACCTCAGAGCAGTTCAACTTTACCTGACACACAAAGAGACGCCGCCGCCGCTGTGATATGCAGGAGCACATTTACAGATATGAATTAAAGCTGTGTGAAACAGCTTTAATTCACACACAAACCCTAACGTTTGAAGAGACGTTTACCTTCTTTAATCTTTAATAACAGGCCAGACTCGTTGACCTTGTTTGTGTTTCCCTGCCATCGTATCTTTGCTCTTGAAGGATGAATGAAAATCTACACAAACGTACTGAATATGCACCATGTAGGCTGGTAACACTGAGATAGAAACAGTTTAACAAAGACACCTTTCACAGACACACTTCAACAAAAAGATCAGCAAAAAGGAAAGCATCTGCACTCAATCACAGACAAGTTAGGAGAAAATACAAATATTACCTACAGTGAGAGGAAAGTGAGTGAAATAATACTGAAAATGACCGAATAACCAATCTAAGGCCAAATATATGGAGAAATTGAACCACAAGCCAAATCTATTAACCCATAAAGACCCAGAGCTACTTTTGTGGCAGTTCCCAAATGAATTATTTTCTATATTTTACCTTCCTTACCAATTTAGCACCATTTATTATCATATTATTCTCTGTATTTTAAGTTTTTTTCAATGAAAATCAGGTATTTTCCTGTATTTAATTCACTTATCACGTAGATGTTCATTCAAGCTCAGACTAAAGTAGGGGTTATTATATCAGAAACAGAGAAACCTGAAAAAGTGACTTTTTCACTAAAATATATCATTAACTGAACATAAATCCAGTGTGTCCATCCACTGTCATTGATCCAACTGCATTGGTTTTACTGGTGAATCAATGCTGTAGAAGATGACAGTGTTTCCACGTTCATTATGGAGCCTCTGAACGTCCAAATGGATCATATCTGATGACCATGAAAAGATAAACTGCATTTTACACCAATTATGTACATGTACTAATAGGATTAGTGGATCAACAGGTATTAAACAGTTTAGATCAGTAGATGGGTTTGGTTGATGGTGGATGTTTGGGTCTTTATGTGTTAGAAAGAGAGAGAAAATATATCAATAAAAAAAACAAAACAAGGTAATCATGAATCTCTTACACTAATAAGCCATATGTACACTGACAGGAGCAGACAACATTTTGATCAAGATCTCCTCTGATTTTACATCCAGGTCTGTTTTCCCCAAACTGAGGTCAAACATGAAGCTTCATCTTTAACCTTTACGCTGCCACAGCAAGTGTTAATCACAAAACAAAAAGCAAGAAAAATGAGACAGAAAATTCCAAGAGGCTTATGAAAGTAACTAATAAACAGAAAGAACAAGATGACCAACAAATGTACAAATATATATTAACAAATAGAAAACAAAGAGATGCATGGAAGGCATTTTCTGAATATGCATAGAGGTCAAAGGGAGATGGTTTTGAAAGTTCATATGTATACACTTACCCAAGCAACATCCACCACTTACATCTACTCTAACAGTAAAACAGTGGATCAAACTGGGAGTAAAGGAGACAAAACGTCTTCATTTCTTCTTGAATAATGATATACAATTCTGTTTTGTAATGACATGTCCATTAACGCATTTTGATTTTCACACCAGAAGCGACAGATACTTCATGTAAACACAAGAGTCATCGTCCCAGACCCAGACCCAGGATTTCCCTACAATACTGTAATAATGCTTAGACGCAGCATCCGGGACATTGCAAACACAAACTAAACTAAATTCACACCAGATCAACATGGAGAACATTAAACTACACAGATCTAATGGGTTCCAAGTGGACTTAAGGATGTTCTTTTTTTAAATTGAAATGTCTAATTTTCTTTCCTCCAGACTCCACAGCATGCACCATCCTGAGAAAATACTAGAACTAGCACCAAGGGAAACCCTGCAGATGTGCAGAAATAGAAACTCCATCTTAAAACTGTCATTATACTAGACACACAACACCACTACTGTCTATATAAAACTGTTAAGTGTGAGTGTGACATGCTCTAATCCCCCACGGAGATGAAACTGCATTAATGACATGTTAAATTTTGTTAAATACACACCCACGTTTATGCATTTATTCTCACATAAACAAGTATAATTTGTTTTCCTCATGTTCTTAGTTGAATTTGCATATTTCCGTTACTCAGCCAACTGCTCCATGACAAAACTAGGCCTCCAAAGTCACAGTGTTAGTATTAATTTCATTTGATACTGCAATATATTTTGATTAATAACAGTTTTCTTCTTAACTGACTGTAATAAAAACCACAGATATGATGCTTCAGGGTAAATAATGTCGAATTATGTATAGTGTGCATAAAGCTATAAATCTGTTTAATGGCCTGATGAAATATGAATTAAATATATGAGGATGTGGAACCGTTAAGATCATTTGTAGCCAATCTAACCACAAAAAAAACAGACTTCCTCAAAATTATACTAAATATTCCCAGTATAAATATGCCAACGCTGCCTTCTCTAAAACTATTTGCTGATTTGATCCTCAAACTCAAGAGAATGAAAGAGATAATGTCGATGGAAAGACCAACGAAAAGGTCAAACCGAACATTAAGAAGGAGAACGGATGCTCATGTGGAGAAGCTCTGACTAAAAAGGAGGGGGAAAAAAACGTGAAGAAAATGTGAAAACTGTCAATCTGGGTAACACAGAGGTGAAGTAAGGACAGCTTCTACTATACAGACGATCACACCAGCAAAAAGAGAGGAGTATCTCACTGCAGAGATCAGACGAGGAGATGCAAACATTTACATGGTCTTTAAAGGGCAGAGAATCACCTTAACAGATCACACTCATTCAGATACAGTAACAGGTCAAAACAGCTGATGCAGATGCTTGAGGTTGAAGCATTAAGGCTTAAACATCCTCATGTCACTGCTGTACGGCTAGAAATAAAACTGAAAACCATCTGATAACTGCAGTTTTTAAGCCATAAAGACCCAGTGCTGCTTTTGTGGCAGTTCCCAAATGAATTTTTAGCCATTTTTAACATTTCTTAAGTGATTTGTCACCATTAACCCTAATATTATGCTCTGTATTTTGTATTTTTTAAGTAAAAATCAGGTATTTTCCCATATTTAACTCACTGATTATGTAGATGTTCATTAAAGTTCAGACTAAAGTTGACGGTTATTGTATCAGAAACAGAGAAAACTGAAGAAAAAGTCACTTTTTTAGTAAAATTTATCATTAAATAAATATAATCCCAGTGTGTCCATCCACTGTCATTGAGCCAGCTCCATGGGTTTTACTGGTGAATCAATGTTGTAGAAGATGACTGTGTTTCCAAGGTAACTATGGAGCCTCTGAACGTCCAAATGGGTCATATCTGATGACCGTGAAAAGATGACAAACTGTATTTTACACCAATTATTTACATATATTGATAGGATTAGTGGATCAACAGGTGTTAAACATTTTTATCAGTGAATGGTTTTGGCTGCTTGTGGTTAGGTCTTTGAGAGGTAACTATTGAAAACAGACCAAATACTGAAAAAGCTGAAATGTTATAAAGAAATATTTGAGTTAAAATCGGATTGGATTGTATTTTTACATATACATCATGAATAAAATGAGACTGAAAGAATTTAAGTCTAGATTATATATAATTCTTGTATAGACATGAATTTCTTTCATTTTTGTATGTTTTAACAAATGGATGGATGTTTGGGTCTTAATGGGTTAATCATCAGGACTAAATAACCTTCTTAAGGATAATCTAGTCTGTGTGCCTTCGACATATTCAGCCCATTGACTCTGTTTACCTACTCCACAAAAGGAACGAGGTGCTGACTGTGCAAACCAGAGAAAAATACATGCAAGTGATAATCCCACCAGGATACAGGTTAACAAATAGCTCCAGAGAACTATTTTTCAAAAGTTGAGGTTGCATCACAGAAGCAAAAAATACAGCGTTGACTTTAGACCCAGTGTTTGAGCGATAAAGCGTCAAGTCCCCATGAGTCATTTAGTGCATAATTAAACGTCTTTAACTCTTAACATAAGTCAGTGGATGTGGAGAGGGTTTAAGGCACCGTCAGCAAATACTAAAACCTGATTCAATACTGTTCTTCTACTAGAGCAGGGGTGTCAAAATCATTTTAGTTAAGGTTCCACATCCAGTCCAATTTGACCTCAAACAGGTCAGACCAGTAAAATAAAAGCATAATAACCTATAAATAATGTCAACTCCAATTTTTTCCCCTTGTTTTAGTGCAAAAACAAGGAACATTACAGTATGAAAGTGTTTACATTTACCAACTATCCATAAACAAAAAATGTGAATAATCTAAATAAACTCAAACAACCGAAATTTCTTGAGAAAAATATGCAATTTTAACAATATTCTAACTCAGTTTATGAATTATACATATGCGTTGGGTTTCTGTGTCCACACTAAAACCCCCAGGCCACGATTCAATAACTCTCAGAGGTGGTGAAGGAGATTTATTATCTGATATTACATTAGTTCAACTATTGAAACAAGAAAATAATGTTACAAATCATAGTGGATCTACAAATACACAAAACATTAACTTTAAAATATTGCATTTAACTTTATGATCAAAATAACTTGTCAAGACTAAGTGACTCCCTCGACTGTCAGTGTCTTCTGTGTAATTTCATGTTAACTCATGCCATGGGCCGAATTGAACCCTTTGGAGGGCCGGCTTTGGCCCACGGGCCACATTTTTTGACCCCCCTGAGGCTTGAAGAGTGAAGTGTGTTGTCGTAGAGGTGAATGGTGGCCCTTAAACTCTTCATTTGTCGTCCATGTGTTAAATTTGTGCCACTTGTGCTGTTTGTGTGAATGTATTCCTGGTGTAAGTCATAATTCAGCTGCCTGTGCCTGGTTTGCATTCCAAGGAAAATGGATAGCCAGTGCTCAATAAATTACTCCCACTCTGAATAACTGTTGTAACATGGATCAAATTGCTTTTTCACTCTGAATTGTACAAAGGCGCGACAACCACTACAACCAGAGCCCAACATCCCTCATCTACCAGCGAGGCTTTGCTAGAAAACTCTTGCGAAAACAAATCCAGAGCAGACTCACAACAACAGCCTCTCAGTGACACAGATAGTCATCTCTGGCTGCAGCGCTACGTTTAAAGCTACATCTGTTCAACTCCAGCTCACACTGGAGCCAAAACACTGGGCCGGGCCAGTCAGAGAGGCACGGAGCTGCAGGAGGTAACAAGCACCTCTTTACGCAAAGCATTCTGGGATTTGCACCCAGATCTTTAAACCTTAAGCTTACAATGGTCTGGACTTTTTTTCTTATATTGACTATAAAAAGGTTAGAAAATATGCTGTGAGTGAGTCCGTTTTCCCATTTTTCCAAAGCACTTTTTTTCCAGATCTTTCACAATCTAGCAGTCATTTACAATTTACTGCATTTTATAATACTGCTAAAACGACAACTTCTCCTGCTTCTAGTACAGCCATGAGCGAAATTACCGTAATGACCCGATAAAACCTTCAAAGCGCAACATCTCAGGTTTCAGAAACCGTTGGAATTTTTCAAATTCCACAAACAGTGAAAGAGTTACAACCATCCAAACTGCATATGTGCATGGTGTGTCAGCGATGACACGTCTGGTTTTAAAGAGTTAAGCACCAGCTTAACATAAAACAGAAGAGTTAAAGCAGCACGGCGGCGTTCCAGCACTTACCTCCAGAGCCTCAAACGACACGAACCCCGTGATGGAAAAGCCGTCGATGATGTCCTCCTCAGCTGAAGTAGACTCCTTTCGCTTTCTCCGCGGGGGTCTGGGCCGAGACGAGGAGGGCTCCCTGTTGCCCTCCCGCTCCGAATCCGATGAAAAGCGAAACACCACCGACCCCTTGACATGGTTGTTCCTTATCCCATTTGATCTCCTCTCCCGATCCCGCTCCGACCTCGACTTCCTCTTCTTGCGGAGGCCGCTGGATCGAGGGCCATCCATGTTCTTCATAGGAAACATCCAGATAAATCCTCCTCTTACAGATAATCAAACTCTTCAAGTGCCGACCACTGGCACAGCTCGACCTCCACTTGTGTTAAAACCCTTGAGGAGAATCCCTGAAATATCCCGGCGATTGTTATCGAAGTATTAGATCCAAGGTAACCATGTAATATCCAACAGATAAACCCAACCCTGCATGGAGTCACTGAAGTGCAGCTAGGTTCCAAGCAAACATCCCCAAAGGCAGTCCATCAAATCCGATGACAGAGGTGTAAAATGATCTATTAAACACGTTATATCGCCAAGATGTCAATTCCGCCACAGGAAGAGCATTTCAAGTTAAAGCAAATGTCTGCTCAGTGAACACGTCCTGCCACGGCGAGCTGAGCAGGTGACGCCACATCTTTCTTCTCCAGGAACTGACTCTTCTTACCCAAGGTCAGCAAACTCTCCCTCCTGCAAAATAAAGACAGAGAGAGCATGCATTTGCAACATGTTCACTCAGCAAGTTCAACTGTGCATTTAGTCCTCCAGCCATTTTCCAAAAGGTGCTGCTTTTACACAGAGGGTCGTTACCATTCTACCTGCAGCAGGATGAGCGTTTTATTAGACTCTCCTGCTGATACACTGGGTTTTCTTACATTGCCAGGTCATTAGGTCCTAAGATGTGATCATTTTATGCTCCTGCGCACGTCTCTCTAAAGGCTTTGCCAAGCTTGTTACCCAAACTGTTTAGAATGATCACATTTTTGAAAATAATTAACAGGAATTTCACTTTACTACACAGTGTCTTGAGCGTCTGGTGATGAATGCAGTGCTGGTTTTGCCTAATTCTAATTAACATGCACAGAATGTGTACATTTCACTGACAGTGTTCCTACTCTGGTCCTGCTTTAATAATTAAACCGACAGTTGCTGAGTCTAAAATAAAGAGAAAATGTCTAAGAGGAACAGGAAGTTGTCAGCAGTCTAACCTTCAACTTTCGCTGCTCAGTTTGTTTGCTAATTTTACGACTCAATAGAAGAACATCCACATTTCAGCAGCAAAACCTATTACAACATTGAATAAATATATAATAATGCAAAGTGAAGCAGCTTCAGTGTCATAATTAGAATGAACTCCTCCTGGATGAAATGCTCTTCCAAAAAAACTCATACTGGTCTGAACTACTCCATATTTCTTCCAATAGTCTCAGTTTTCAGTATCACCTTGGATATTCTCAGTCACAAACCCTCGTTAGCACATAAACTACAGCGTCCCCCCGTCGTTCTCATGTGAATGCAGGTCTAAATGACTCCTCAGACGTCCTTGAAGTTTTCCTCACGCTGTTAATGAAATGTAGACACATGTCAAACCCTCTGATAACACCACCCTGCACTTCACTATGGAGCTTCACAGGTCATTCCTCCACTGACACTGGAGGCATGCGGCTGCTTCCAACGTCCTGTCATATTAACATTCAACATTCAACAGCTTGCAGCCTGGTTCTGGATCCTTCTCACCGCAGAACCCACAGTCTAGGCCTAAAGCCACACTGGTATTGTGGACTAAAAACACATATGTGCTTCTCTATGTGTCCAGAATATCAAGTCTAATCCATGACATCACACAAATGGTATGTGAGCATGGTAGAAAACTGAACCAACAAACAAATCTGCAGGCCTTTTAAAAATAAACTAATCATACCTCCAAAATCCTGAAGAATCCCACCTTTTCTGCTTCAGCGCACAAACCCAAACCAATCTGTCACAGTCACCCTCCATCTTCAACTTTACATTGTCACCTTGGACACAGGTTGCCACGAAAAAGAGCTCATCTGCTTGTGCAACATACATGTAGTGATCCAACGCTCTGTTACACCCTGCAAAGTCACACATGTTGGAAAGCATGCACATTTACAAGCATCTGCAAAGAAACTGGCTCTTATCTCATGGATATATAACAAAGGCACATCCAACCTCAACTATGCAGCAACCATTCACAATTATGTCTCCCATGCAGATGATGATGATGTGCCTTCTAACAATCCAAAAGGCAAAGCAGGAATAATAGTCCAGGGTCCTTTTTTTTTTTTTTCTTTCTAGTGCCTATGCCTTTAACCTGATGCCCCGTGCCAACACTCATCTAATGACACAAATGCACATCTCAGATCAGCCCCACAATATGGCTTTTTATGGACAAACTGTATGGTAGCACTCGCCCTGGCTTTTCCCAGCTCAGTAAAAGAGTCTTTTCCCTTGTCTTCGCTCCAGTCCTTTTTGTCTGCCTGTGCTGTCAGTAGATATCTCAGGCTGTGTAATCCAGTCCAGCCCACAACAGCAGCAGCAGCGGACTGCCACTGCCTCCTGCTCCGACTCCACAAGCTTCATTTTCCACTAAAAGACACATAACAAAAGCAAGCCTCTCTCTCTCTTTTTTTTTTTTTTTTTGCTTTTTCTTTTTTTTTTCTCTTTTTTTTGTGCTCCAAGACACGTCATGCAAAACCAAGAAATGCAAACCCTTGCGAGTGGGGAGGAACCGTCCGGACAAGTTGCAGGCCTTCGGTCACTAGAAAAATTTAAAAAAGATTAGACACTAGAAAGGTTCGGAGCTGACAAAATAAATCCCGCAAAGGAAAAGCATTGGGTATCTCCTCCTCCTCCTCCTCTCTCCCCAGATCCGAGCTTCAGGATCCCGGAGAAGGGGGACCGGGGCGCAGTGATACGGCGATGCCGCAGTGCCGCTTTACAGGCTGCACGCTCCCTCCTCGGCGCAAAGAAGTGCAGCCTCTGGATGTTCGGTCTGAGTCCGGTTCAGACGCAGTTTACGGTGGAACAAAGCGGAACCGCGTCGTGCACGGAGCCAGTCGACGCCCTTTTTTTTTAGCAGCAATGAATCACCTTCGTATTTTAGTCGCTATTAATTCATGCAAAACCTGCGAATACAATATAATCCGAGTGTAGACATGTGCAAGTTGGTGACAGTGCAATGCATTAAATCTCCACAGCTGCATCACAGGAGGTTATTAGTGTTAATTGTGGCGTTTATTGACATGACTAAAAGTGAAATAGTAATTAAAAAGTAAGAGTAAAGCTTCTAGAGAGCTGTTGGCTGGCTCAGAGCAACTTCTTTGGCTGACAGCAGGCAACAACTGAACATATGACAAAATCATCTGTCACATATTTACTCACTGCTTTATTTACTTGCTGGTGTCAGAACAAGTGGAGCAGTTGCATCTCCTCGGGTTGTACGTGGGAACGGCAGCCGTGTCCTCTGTGAACCACCTCTGGCTCAGGTGTCATTATCATTTGGCTCATGAAAGTGACTGCAAGCTTTTGCTTCAGGGACACCCAGGGCGAACTTAACTCAATTCCCCATTCACAAAACACTAACAAAGACGTCTGACCTCAGAGCTGCAGCGCCGAATAATAAAATATTAAATAAGCACAGCATTTCCCACCGCTGAAGCACTTTAAAATGTAAAAATAAATAAATAAATATACATACAGTATTGCTGTTACCTTCTACAGTAGTCTCTGCACCGGTTTACCTCCTTAATTAGTGAAATTACTTCCACCTGTGCAGGTACAACTGTAATGCTGCCTTCACGTGCTATCGGGAAGATGACACTTTACAGTTGTCACTATACGGACAAAAGTATGTTGACACGTTGAATTCAGGTGTTTCGTTTCTAACGGGGGTCTGGGATACAAAATAATAATGACAAATGTCATAATATTGTTTTATATTGGGATATATACCATTGCATTGGTTAGTTTGGTTTAAATTGTTATCTTTGCTTCCAAAATGCCTCAGAGATGGTTTTTACTTAATTTCTCTCAACATTGATTTTTTTTATCCATGGGTTAGGGTTAGATTTTAAATGTTTTACCTCTAAATTTCTAAAATATTTTTCATGCTCTGACTGTAAATAATCATTTTCTACCACAACTAACCATCTACTTTCTTCACATCTCACTTTGGAAGAAAAATGTCCCATTAAACTTTCAGTAAATATTGATGTTTATATCTCAAATCTTCATGAACAGGGCATCTAACAGCTGTAGACATGATGTGTCCTCATACTTTTATCCATATAGTTTATAAACACCACTATTTTTTCCCATATAGTGTAGCTGTACAAGCTGTAGTAATAGATTGCACATAATTAATTAATTAATTAAGATATTTAGAAATGTGTCTTGGATTTATGTAGCTATTGATTGGATTTACCTCTTCTTTACATTGGGTTTGATGTGTCCCAATACTTTTGTTCATATAGTTTATAAATGTCAATATTTCCTTAGAGTTTAACAGGAGATTTTTCTTCCTAAGTGAGATGTGAAATGAGAAAGTAAAATCCACCTCTGAGGCACTTTGGAAACAAAGATATCAATTTAAACCAAACTAGCCAGCCCAATGATATTTATCCCAATATAAAAGTATATTATGACATTTGTCATTATTGTTTTGTATCCTAGACCCGTTAGAAAAGAAACACCTGAATTCCACCTGTCCACATACTTTTGTCCAGATGCTGTACATGTGCATCGTGTTCAAGTGCTTTTGTTGTCGTAGCGAAATGAAATATGGCTGACGCACAGTTTATTGTAATCTGCTACTTGGGTAAAACAGTTTTGGATGTGTTAATTCATCTGGTACAGCACTTTTTATTATTATTATTATTTTAATTGTGCATACTACAAAAGTGCAAAACCATCCATATCAGCAGTAGAACATTAATAAAAATATTGTTTATCATTCACCATGAATCCCTTGTTGCTGTCCACCATGTTGAAAAGGTCAAAGGTTATTTTATCTCTGCAGCTCGTGGATCAGAATTTTTTCTCAGTTCTCCAGTGGAAAATATGACGTGAGGGGGTGTTCATGTGCAATTTTCGAGTTCGTAACTAGTATTTCCCATAAGTCCCATTGCACACGAAGGCAGCATAACTAAACACTGGGACTGATTGGAGTCGAGGTAAAAACCAGGGTGCAGTTGCTGCTGTATGATTTATTGTTCTGATATTGCATTGCCCTTGAGAGAAAAACATGATTATGTAGGCAGTTACTCAAAATCCATAGAATGCATCATTTAACAGGAATAAATATATTCACACCTTGTTGTGAAGGCAGAGCTGTTTAACTTCAGTCTGATCCGTCTCATTAGGAGCATTGTTGATTTAAAGTCCTGAATTCCTGGTTCAGGAAAATATAATTACTGAAAAGTCAGTCAGACGGTAATTGAACTGTTGACACTGAGATTTAATGATTTATTTGCATTTATAATGTGTTATTAGAATTAGGGTGATCATAACTGAATCTATGAACAGAAAAATGACAATATGTTGATAATGAATGACTTAATTATTTACCTTATAATCGGGGTATGTCACAAGAGGATATTTTCTGTGAAATGCACAATTCTATGTCATTATAGTACAACATATTATATACGATACAGGCTTCATTACCAGCATGAGATGGATGTTTTTAACAAATGTTACTTATAAAACCAGGGTAAATGTTATTTATTCATGGTTTGTTTGACAGGGACAGATGTACATAGATAAATCATGCGGGCGTCATAGTGTTGGAGGCGAATGATAATTTGCAACACATGAAGGACTTGTACAGAATAAAAAAGTAAAATATTAAGTATAACCAGAGGACAGTTTGAAAATTATACAACCATACTGTAATTTTCATTAAAACCAATTATAGAAGGAAGAATACACATTTAACACATTTGCAATTAATGTGAAACATGGGAGCAGATTTGTTGATTTATTGGTTCTCACCAGATTTCAGATGATCTGCTCAGTTTCCACATGAAGACAAAAAAACCTGAGGAACAACATCTAAATACTAACTTTATGCAGTTAAAGGGTCTATATGTAGTATTCCTGTTTTAAAATCTTCTCATCAGTGTTTAGAATAAAGAGCTCTGAAGTTCTGCTATAGATGCCAATGTATTGCAGTGAATTTATTTCCTGTAATGGGTCGGGGGATTTATGTGACCACTAGAAGGAGTAGTGTTGTTTGTTGGATTCCAAACAGATCTTTAGTTCAGCTACTGACAACACAACCCAAACAGAAAACAGAGGTGATTTGTGGTTTCACTGTGGCTGTTTTCAGTCTAAAAA
>JAPQRQ010038553.1:44871-55129 GCA_037367365.1 Apogon talboti | reverse complement strand
AAGAAAGAAAGAAAGAAAGAAAGAAAGAAAGAAAGAAAGAAAGAAAGAAAGAAAGAAAGAAAGAAAGAAAGAAAAGAGGCAATTGTACCAGGTTCAAGAAATGATACTAAATATAATAGGATAAATATTTCTTTTTTCTTCTTTTTGCTGTATTTATTTTTTATTGTATTTTAAAAAGTTTAAGTAATTCAATGACACCTTATTAGTAAAGCTCTTTAATATTGGCTTTACTTTGATTTAACTCAAAAATAACTGAGAGCTGAACCCCATTTGATGTCAAGATGACAGTAAAAAAATATTAAAAAGACAAAAACAGTAAAGCTACAAGGGAAGCATAACTGACAAAAGAGAGAGAATGCAACATATTTAAATAAAATTCAGTTAAAATATGGACAAACAGAAAATTAGTAGATCCTTACTATTATTACTTCCTTGATTACAACACAAATCAAAAACCAAAAACAAAATATTAGAGACGAAAGAGACTTAATTTCATTTGACATTTGATGTGTTGTGGGTGATAATTTCATTGTAATTAATTGCATTGGACTATTTAAACCGGTAGGTGGCGGTATTGATTAATATAAAGCCTTCTTTAACCCGGAAAAACTAGTGGTGGACCTTTAACAAGACAGGAAGTGAGGAAAGTGACAGTTAGCTATCATGGCGCTGGATGTTAAATCCCGAGCCAAACGGTATGAGAAGCTGGATTTTCTCGGAGAGGGTCAGGTAAATACAGATTAATAAAAGTGAGTTTCCTAAATAAATAAATTTCCAAAGCTCGTTGCTCCGAGCGGCCTCCTCTGCTCTTAGGGAAGCATGATAGCATGCTAACAAGCGTTAGCCGGTTATCAATGTCAACAAAGCCCTACATGGGCCATGCTGTTCTGCTCATTGTGCTCTGCAGGAGTCGAGGTACAGGGATAAAAATAGCTTTCTGTGTTTCTGTATTTACTGCTGTCCTTCTCTTCCAGTTTGCCACAGTATACAAAGCCAGGGACAAAATCACTGACACCATAGTTGCCATTAAAAAGGTACAAAATATGATCTTTAGTATAATGTTGGTCATAAGCGTCAGAGGAAAGACTTATCTCTGACAATCCTATCTCTTTTTCGACAGATTAAAGTTGGCCACAGAACTGAAGCTAAAGATGGTAAGTGCTGATGACTGAGTATCCTTTTTGTAATGTTTTATTTACATTCCCCAACTGGGTAACATAACTAAGTTCTTGTACTTAACATGTGTGTTTAGTCTTCTATTTTATGTTTCCACTACACGAAGTGCATTGTGGGAATGGGAATTCCACGCAGCAGCAATTTCGCTGTATCTTCGTGAGTGCTGAGCCCAAATGTGGCCTTTACCTCCATCCACCGACTATACTCTTCCTTTAAAACAACCCTGGTGGACTGTATAATTTTACGTTGTAGCGATCTGGCTCGTCTTTTTTGCCGCTTTCGCTTGGTCGCCATTCCCACAATGCACCTTGCGACAAAATTTCTGAAAAGGCCCGGGTGACGTATCGGTTTGTTATGTAAACAAGTTGCCTGTGTTTATGATGGAGTCATCTTCGAAGTTGTTCACCGTGAGGGAAGTGATTCAGGTGCATAAGCTCGGAAAGACTAATGGCTAGTGATAATTAGGCTGTTGCTCGGGTTTTACAAATTTGAAAAAAAATTTGTGATGAAAGTCATACGCTGCTGTACATAAGTAATAATTATTAGAATGCATTTTATTTAGAGGCACCGTTAAATAAAAAGTAGTAGCAATTATGGTACATTATGCCGGTAATACGTCCCTTTTTCAGGTTTTGTGTTTACTTATAGTTGAGTAGTTTTACAGTGTGATACTTTTACCAAAGTAAAGGATGTCTGTCTATACTTTCCCACATGTGGTAGGCAATCAATGGTCATCCACCTTTTAATTGACATATCTCCCTCAGGTATTAATAGAACAGCTCTACGAGAGATCAAACTGCTGCAAGAGCTGCATCATCCAAATATCATTGGGGTAATGCATCAGGACTATTTATGTTACATGTAAAATATGTGACATTAAGGGAACAAATCAACTAGGTTATAAACATTCTTTTATTTACATTGAAATGGCTATACATATGTAATGTGTTTTCTGTTTTAGCTGCTGGATGCCTTTGGGCATAAGTCCAACATCAGTCTGGTGTTTGATTTTATGGAGACAGATCTAGAGGTGAGGCATCTTTAACTTTACCATCTCTGTTTATCTCTGAGGACTGATGTAATGACAGTATAACATGACCCTTTGTAATCTCCTTGAATGTTTTTGCTTAGTTAAGCCTATTAGACCTCATCATTAATTATTAATCATTGATCTGAACCTTTCTGTTGTTTCTACAAATATGCACTAGTTTCTGTGGACCAATTCACAGAAGTAAATATGTTTTGACCAGTTTATCTATATTGTACCACCCAATTCTAGACCTAGAAAATTTTCGACGCCCGAAAATATTGTGTAATGTGAGATGTGATGCTTTGGAAAAATACCATTAACTGCCTCATCAAAGATTGATCTAAACAAATGGATGATGAAGGAGGCATGAGATCATAACAGAATAACAAGTAAAATATGAGCAGGAACATCAAGATAGCAGCCCGTTAAGTGTCTCTAGAAGGTCACCTGACTTTTTATATTTTTCCTATCTCCCCTATTTCCTCCTCTGGTATGTTTTTAGCATACCACACTGTAAATGGGCGCCTACCACACATACATCAGATGTTAATAGAACAATGGCAGCACATGATAACCACCCTTTTAAAGAAAAATCAATACCACTCCACTCTTGACTTCACACTGAAATGATGCCATTAGCAGCTCTCAGGCAGCAGGCAGGCAAGAACGGACATTGGGGTGAAATGCTCATCTTATTACCAGTGCTGAAAGCTTCTATTAGGCCATGTTTTCAGTTTATTTATTTTATTTTACATTAGAGAAATCTCTATGTTCACATTTTTACAGACATATTCATGTTGTCTTCATCTTTTCTGCTCTGACAAATAAAACTTTGTAAAAGAAAAAGTATCCTACAGGTTGTAAAAATAGTGCAAAATATAATCCCTCTTGTCTTTGATTTGTTTCTTAAGGTTATTATTAAAGACACCAGTTTAGTCCTGACTCCAGCCCACATTAAAGCCTACATCCTCATGACTCTACAGGGATTAGAGTACATGCACCAACACTGGGTCCTGCACAGAGTAAGACCACATATTCTTTACACACTCGTGTATATATATGCAGAAACACAGTCTCTTAATGCACATTTTCCTTCTCTAAATCCAGGATCTGAAGCCTAATAATCTGCTGTTAGATGAAAATGGAGTGTTAAAGTTGGCTGATTTTGGGTTGGCCAAATCATTTGGAAGCCCCAACAGAGTCTACACACATCAAGTTGTAACCAGGTTTGTGCCTCATCATATTCATCCTAAATAACTGTGGCAAAGTGTATGCCTCTTATATTAATTGTGACTTTCATTAATATGTTTATATATTTAAATAAGTAAATCCTCATGTGCCTCAGTTAGCTTACTTATATTTACTTAAAAGCTTGTTATTGCATGGTTAAATAATTAATTCTACACTAAGAACAATTCCTATCTGATGTGTAATATATGCCTTACTGTTGCACTTAGTGGGTATGATTCATTTTTAGGTGGTACCGCTCCCCTGAGCTCCTGTTTGGTGCCAGGATGTATGGTGTGGGTGTTGACATGTGGGCAGTGGGATGCATCTTGGCAGAGTTACTACTTCGGGTACAGAAATCTCACTTAAAATAGGTATTCATTCATAAACGGAGAGTGCTGTTTGAAATTAGTGCCTTAATTCATCTCTTTCCATGTAGATACCATTCCTTGCTGGAGACTCTGATCTTGACCAGTTGACAAAGATCTTCGAAGCTCTCGGGACCCCCACAGAAGAAACATGGCCTGTTTGTATCAGGTTTTCATGTATTATGTATGGTTTTTCCCTCTTTCTCTCTTTAAGGTGACATTTATAGATTTGTGTGTCATATATCTCTGCAGGGAGTCGGTAGTTTACCAGACTATGTGTCCTTCAAAATATTTCCTGGTACACCTTTGGAACATATATTCAGTGCAGCAGGAGATGACTTACTGGAGCTGTTACAGGGACTCTTCACCTTTAATCCCTCGACAAGAACCACAGCCACACAGGTAACAAATAACCTTAAAGTCCTATTTCCTATTAGTCGAGTAAAGACCATTTTATATATAATAAATATCCCATATGCAGGGTTTCTATTGGTCCTTCAAAAATCTTAAATCCAATAATCAGAATTTTTGTACATAATACGTATTGAATTTGGTTGAATATGAATGATCTTTTGCTTGGTTTTTTTTTTTTGATATTGTATGATGTGTCTGTATTCTGATGAGTTTTCTGTGAAATGTATGACTTGATCATATCGTTACAAAACATAACCAACATGGGACCTCTAACCTGCATGTGCAACCCAGTGCAACTCATGAATTCGGCATGTTTACTTGTCATGATGCAGTGTGTCGTTTATGAAGTGTCTCCCTTTGTCAAAATGTAGCTACTTCTATAAGTATTAAAATAATTAAAAAGGTTCCTGTTAATGCTACTTTGATATAATCGTGATGCAATTGACTTTCATCTGGCTTGTCAGCAGTGCATGTAGAGCTTGGTAGAATGCTGTGGAATTTGGGTATTAAAGCATTCAAATCTGACGGGAAGTCACAGTACTAAACATAGAGCTATACAAGTCATATTTTTTGTAAGAATAGATATCAGATCTTGGTCTTGAAAAGTCTATGTAGCTTTTGACCCAAAGCTTTGTGAGCCTGTCTGTAACTCAAAATCTACACCACATTTAGACTTCAATTTTACCCTGCCTTCCTTAGACACAGTGCAGGTCTGAGGATCCCAATTCTAGAATTTTTAATGAATGAATCACTTTTATCAGTTTGCAAGAAACAAAGTAAAGTTATTCCTCTGAAAAAAAATCACACACCAAGCTACATAACAGTATCTGTCAACTGATCTATTTGTTGCTGATCTGGAAGTTGAATTCAGAATGGAGAATATACTTTCATTTCTATATCATCTTAATTTGGACATTCATCAGTATTCATACCTGGGATAGATAGTACTGATGGTATTAGCATTCTACCCAAGTAACTATGAAACAATTGATAGTTATGCATATACGCACGTGGCCTAATTGTCAAGTGTTTCTTTGAGTGTTTTCATCACATAATGGAATTATTCAGTGTGGTGGATATTGATTTATTTTTTTTTTTTATATGAGTCTATGTGTTAAATTAGAAAAAGGCCTTTGAGAGGTCTGTATATAAGTCTACTCTGTACACATACTTAACATATGAAAAATCCCACCGTATGTGGTTTGTTCACCTGCAGGTAATTAAACTCTTTGTACTGTCTGCTGTTCCTCAGGCTCTAAAGATGAGGTACTTCAGTAATCGACCGGGTCCAACTCCTGGTCCCCAACTCCCCCGACCCAACTGTTCAACCGAGGCTCTGAGGGAAAAGGATACAGTCAAGTTGAAGAGGAAAATAGAGGGCCAGGAGACAAGTAAGCATCCCATACAAACCCACATTTTCTATACGTAGATAGAATTAAATAAGTATATTTTAAATGTAGGTGCCCGTAATCCACCTAAAACACCTCCCTGACATTGATCTACCCACAGTCAAATAAACCGGGTCAATATTATTGCAGCAAATCTGTTAACGTTTTGGTTTTAGCAGCACGAAGGGAAGTGTCGGCCACACATGTTTGAGGCTGACTTTAAAAGAAGTTGGAAATTTTAGAACATCCCACACAGACCCAAGTTACATTTAGTAGGTTGTGAATTTAGCCTAGTGAACCCTTCCTGTGTTCTCATGGTTCTGCACACTTGGGGTATAAATCTAAAATACCACTTGATTGAACCTTGTAATTCATAGGGTGTTGGCTGCAGTTAGAGATTCAGAATATAAAGAGGTAGAAAACACACACACACAGTTTAGTAGCAGGGTATGTTTTAGTGAAGTAGGGCCGTGGTGTTACTGGGAGGTTCAAAGGTTTTCCATCTCTTGTGGTCAGAAAATATCTAGGCTGAGTATATACTGTGCTCTATGCAGCAGCATATTACAGAGAGAATTTTTAAACACTGGTAGCAGATTGCGCACTAGATTTTTTTTTTGTTGTATAGACACATTATGTGGCTTCTGAATACTGAAAATAAAGACACTGTATGTGCAGCAAACTAGATGTAATCCTTTACATGTGTTGTTTTTGATGATATGCTTTATGTCTTTTGCAGCTGGAATGAAAAAGAAGTTGATTTTTTGACCCAACAGACCCTGGTCAATTAGATGATCACCGACTTCACACCATATTGCTCAGGATTGTCCGCTGGAATGAAACAGTCCACCAAGGAAAAAGACTGCTGTGGCTGACTTTAGGATGTTTTGGAGGTTGTAGCTGTTACAAAAACTAGACGTAGTGCCTAAGGTTACCTTTAAGTATCCAAGGTGCTGCTGTGTTCAACACTCGCTGTACACCAGACTGTCTTTGGTCAGTAGTTATGGCCCTCCTTCATTTCAGCAGTGATGCCTTAACCTGGAGCCCATCAGAACATTATTTATGACTAAAAAAAGAAAAAGACCAAACTAGGAAGCCTGGTTTAGTACATATAGTAGTTTTTTTTTTGTTTGTTTTTTTTATATTGTGTATGCAAGACCAATAAATGGTGCACATGCATAAATGTGAGACAAATGCAGAAATGTGAACACACTGATTCCTCACCATGAAATTATACTGTACATTACAGACTGACTTCCTGTTCCAGCTTTTTTACCTGCTCAATGTGTGCGGACAGAAATATACTTCTGGTTTATTTACTGTGCATGTTAGTCACAACAGGAGTGTGTATTTGTCTCTTGACTCTTTGTGTGTTTACGTGGCCTCCTCACAGCAGACAGGCTGACTCTGGGCTTGACAGCATCATGACACCAGTGCCACCAGTCATATCTTTACTTTCCTGCCCTTTCTCCTCAGCATGAATATGATCAAATGCAGTGTGACATGTCAGAAGCCTGATGCTCTGGCAGGCATCAACTGCCCTTTTTTGTCTCTGTCAAACAGAATCAGATAAGAGAAGATGGAGAGAGGAGAGTATGTCACTGATGTAAAATCCAGTTTCCGCCCAGAAGCAAAACCAAGTCGTGCTGGTTAAGTTCAGTGTGACTCAAATCTACTCATAAATGGGTACAATTCAGCACTCAGAGAAGACAGAGGGACATTTTATGTGAATGATGAAATGACAGATTTGGCAAATGGCATATTCACAGAGCGCTACAGTAGCAGCCTTATCAGCTCATGCTCCCATTTCTTTGGCAAAGGAAACCGCTTTGGCCCACACGCTGTGACAAAACACGAGCACAAGGTTTGTGGGAGAAAGTGATACTTGGTGATGTGTCTGGATCAGTAAGGCATGCTGTGAGGAGACTAAGCCTGGGTAATACCAAACCAAATATGGCAGGAAATGTCTCAGTTTATAAAAATAATAGAATTAAAAGAAATCTAAAAAGAGATGATTGGTCAGTGTATATCCCCTATCCTGTTGTGATCTAAACTGCTTGGAAACCGCAGATATAGTTCAGACATTACATCATCCATCTCTTACCATAGTGAAGGGCATGCATACACCATTACAGCTACTTCACTGGAAAAATGCCAGAATGGATGACTGTACAAGGACACTGCCTCAGAAATAACCTGAAAAGTGTATTGTAATGCACAGATAATGTTTTGAAATAGATCTGGTAGCTCTGAGACAAATATTCCTTTATAGTGAAACATGTTTTTTCATTAATTCTCAGAAATCCACAGTTTGATCTTGGAAACTACATCCAAACAGCATTTTAGACTTAATTTTTCTTTATTAATGACTCAAACTTGGTAAAGTTTCACTACTTTTATTCTGGAGCCTTTTTACTTGCCTAGTGTAATTTGCAATTAGTCGTAATTTAAGCAGTTATTTTGCATGGGGTCATGTGAATTATGAGTAGAACTATATTTTGCATAAAGGGTATATAAATGTAAATAATGTTGCTTCTCTACAGGTTTATTTATTATTGTCTCAGCAGAGAATATGCTTTCCTTACCACTTTTTTGTGTGTCAGCAGAATTATGCAAAAAGTAATACATACATTTTAATGAAATTTGGTAGTAAGTGCATAAAACATTAAATCTGCAGGTAAGAGCTATGGGTTTTGTATTTAGAGCACGGATGCCAAACTCATTTTAGTTCAGGGGCCACATACTGGCCAATATGATCTTAAGTGGGCTCAAGTAGGCAGTGAATTAAAGTAAACTTACATTAGGAGAATGTTTACAACTACAAAGTATCCTTTACATATTTGAATAACACAAACAAACACAAATAACCCGAAATTGAGGAAAGTGCAATTTTAACAATATTATGCCTCACTTTCACATGTGTTTGACAACTTCAAAGTCACAAAACATTCAGTAGCAGACATAATATTGTTAAAATTGCATGCACTTCTCTTTTGACATTTCAGGTTGTTCTTATTTAGTCATGTTATTAAAATTTGTTGTGATACGATAGTTCATAAATGTAAAAAAATATAATTTTACAAACCAAAAGTTTGCAAGTGTCAATATTTATGGGTTATTATTATAGTATTTTACTGTTCTGACCCACTTGAGATCATATTGGTCTGTATGTGGCCCCTGAACTAAAATAATTTCGACACTATTTACTGTTAATATCATCCGTGCCATTTTTGCATTTCACAAATTCCTCCCAAGGACCGGACTGGAACATTTGGTGGACCGTTAGATGATATAATCTGAGAATGTGTCACAAAACACAGTCTTACATGTCATTATAAGGATAAGTCACTTTTCTGCTTGTGTTTGGCTCAGTG
Source organism: Apogon talboti (assembly GCA_037367365.1). Lineage (NCBI taxonomy): Eukaryota > Metazoa > Chordata > Actinopteri > Kurtiformes > Apogonidae > Apogon > Apogon talboti. The sequence goes on along the minus strand of JAPQRQ010038553.1, from coordinate 46,155 downwards.
TAGCGGAGGCAGAACAGCTTTGTGTGGGGCTTTTTTGATGGTGATGTGCAGTGGGAGGAGAGACAGGGAGGAAGAAAGGAGGAGGAGGAGAGACAGCGCGGCCGCGGCTAGGAAGGGAGGAAGGGAAGGAGGGAAGGAGGGAGGACGGTCTGTTCTCCGTGTGCTGCTTATTTCATGTGGAAGCAAAAGAAAAGTGTGCTCTCCCTTTGAAACGGATCCTATTTATTCTCCTGGTTCGTCATGTGTACTCCGTGTTGTATCACGCAGGTAAGGAACAGCTTTCAGACCTACTGTTGTTTTTTTTTTATGTTGCTTTTATTCAACGGTCGTGATACAATGAAACAGTACAATGAAGCGTTATGCTAGGTCGACTCTCACTGTTGTCCCGCTCTTGTTTACTGTTGATGAGTCTTTACAGCCGCTCACCGACACAGCCAGTACGAGTCGGAGATTTTCCTTGTCTTGGAAATTCCCCTGACTGTCAGCCACTGCCAGTAATTAATTTCATCAGGCAGTAAATGAAAGAAACCTTTTAATTCCCCAGTTGAACCCATGCACTACAACTTCACTGTTAAACCCGATGAGAGACAAAGCGAGTCGAGGCGGAGTTAGCTTAACACAGAGAGCGGCTACATGCACTGTACCTGCTGTCAAAAGTACGACATCACCGGGGAGTTTGTACGCATTTTTCACGGAAACGGTGGAACATTGTTGGATGCCTAAAGTGTCTTCTTAACAGGGGGTATCCATATAGCTTTATTGTGTCTTGCGTTAACTTTCTGAAACACTAAGAACACCATACTCACAAGTACTAAAACTTCTATGTATATCTTATACAGCAAACTTCTTTCACTATTTCGCCCATGTACAGCAAAAAGCCAATAGTTCAGGTTATATTTGGCCTTTTAATGTAGTAGTATGATAAAACATAACATAATATAATATATTACTTTTTAAAATTGATTTTAATATTTTTGTGTAAAACAGGTCTCTTTTGTGTCTCAACGAGATTAATCTGTATAAATAAAGAAATAATAATTATAAATTAATTATAATAATAATAATTATTATATTCCACATTACCAATAACCAGTATTGAAAAAACTCAGGCTACACCTCGTCATCACCAATTTTATCTTTCGTTTCCAATTTGATGATTACTTGTTTGGTGTTTAAAATGACATCCTGAAATGTATTGTTTGGTCACAATCCATAAACTATACACAATGAAATCACAGAAGAGGAACTAAACCAAGAATGTGTAAATTTAAGATGATAAGATAA